>WTSP01020624.1:0-32411 GCA_025331215.1 Actenoides lindsayi
GGCCTTGAATCCTCCACTAGCCCACTGCTGTCATGTCCTTAACTCCTTGTCCGTCAGAGCTTCCCCAGAGTACACTGCTGCATGGGGCTGGTCCATGCCAAGGATAGGACTTGGCATTTATTCCTGATGAACATCACAAACTGTTGATTTGTCCATTTCTACAGTTCCTCTGCAAGGCAGACCTGCCCTCCTCTGTGTTGACCATGCTGTGTATTTTGGTGTCTTCTTGCACCCTTGCTTAGGGTGAATTCTGTTCCTAGGTCCACATGGTTCATAAAGATCTTTAAAAATATTGCACTCCTATGAGCCCCTAAGCAAAACCGGTCACAAGTGATGAGTCACCACTTGCACTTTAAAACACTGATTACTACACTTCGAGTCTGATGGTTCAGTTTTCTACCCACTTGGTAGTCCACCCATCCAGTTTGTAAGTCATCAGTTTATCTATAAGGATATTACTGGAAAACATGTTGAAAGCATTCCTAAAGTCCCATTAACTGATGTCCATTGCACTCCGCTTGTCCAAAGAATCCTCTGCCTGAAGGCAATCAGGTTAGTTAGGCATGATTTGTCCTTGGGAAGTCTATGTTCCTGGTCATCACCCTCTTCCTCTTTCTCTCACCTTAATGTGAGCTGGTTTGGTATTAATTTCATTAATTTCTAGAATTTGGGCTGCCCCTTGAAGGCTACAGTTAAAAATTCCCCAGTGTTATTGCTCTGTCTTATCTAAGAAGGAATCAGGTCTTCTGACAAAACTTGCAGGACGTGATTGCTTAGAGTGCTTTGCCAGAGTGAGGTGTGAGGTTTGTGAGTCTGCTAGATATCTTCTGACCAGAATGGGTTTATTTTGCTATGATATAAATAACTATGTAAGGTGAAGGGCATTTTAAAATCTGATCCATAAAGCCATTCACCACTTGATGTAATGCTGAAAAAAGTAAAAATAGATGAAGATGACCTGTCAGGGTCAGTACAATTGCCTATCTGGATTCACATTCGGGCAAATTTGCAAGCTGTAAAGCAAGGTTGAAGAGCTTTCTGAGGAAAACACATATGAGCAATAGGACCTGAGAAGACTGAGGAAGCTCAGCTTTTGTTCTGATAAGTGCTCTTCCAACAGAGGCCAGGCTGTGAACACATTAAATATATCAGTAATGTAGACCGTCTGCAAATCAAACCATTTGATTGCTCATTACCTTTAGTAAATCACTGAGATATGTGCTAAGTAAAACTGTTGCTAGCAGTAAAAGATTTATGGGGCACAGGGAAGCACGCTAATAGGACTAAATCCCCCTTAGTACAACTACCCAATATAATCTGTCATCACAGAGTGGAGAAGAAACTGCAGCCTTCCCTAATCAACACTGAAATCGTGCACAGACCTGTCTGACACATTTTCAGGCATGTCCCTTGTCTCTTTTCATTAAAAAAACAGATTATTTCTGATGATTTTTATTTCTTTGTGTAGGTAATTTATAATCATTGAACATTTTGCTCTCTCCCTTACCAATTAAGCCTTACATTAGGAGCAGTACACTCTATATTTTATGTATTTCCATTGTCTCTGAAACTCTTATCCACAGTACTCTACAGTGGAATTCATGGCAAAATAGAAATGGTTTACAAGTGTAAACGTTACAGAAGTTAACAGCTGAATGAAACAACAAAGATCTAACTGTTGACCTCCACAACTTTACATCCTTTCATCCTTCCTCTAATTTGCTGTTCCATCTGTAGATGAAGAGTTATAAAATGTTGTAGGCGGAGTGACTAATCTCTTATGACATTTTGCTATGCAATTGTATTTTGCTCCTTGGCAGGTAGAAGACAGACAACCAGACTTGTTGGGAAAAAATGCTGCAGTCTGACAAAAACTGCACACGGAGAGCAGACAAATACTGTTACTCTACTGCTAAGGAACATATGAATACACTACTTTTTATTGTTTCTTGTTATTAGAGGAGAATTCAGTGCAATAGGACATGTGAAAGTGCTGTATTTTATCTGAATGAGATGTTTTAATTCAATGTGGTTATTACATATTGCTATAAAACTCCATTTGATGGTATGTTCTACCGAGGTCAGTTTAGGACGGCCTGGATAGATTAAAATTTTTTGTAATAACAATCACTTTGTATATATGTATTATCTTTTACCGGACTCAAGGTTTATCCATGATTTTTATTGCCAGAAAATCTGTGAATTCAGTACTCCATCCAATTAAGGCTTTACAAATCCAAGACAGAAATTCAGTGGACCTGAAGCATCTAATAGTAATAGCAACCACAGTCCCCTTCAGCTCAGTGAACACTCAAAAGTATCAGGGCCAGAGTTCACACAAGGCTTCTCTGTACAGCTTGTCCCTGCCTGAAGTGCTCCCAGCCCTGATCTTGTGCCTGTGCTGAACTTTCTCACACTGGGCAGGCTGATGCCTAAGCCTAATGGGGATTCAAAAAACGGTGTAAGGGCAGTTTTCAAATCTCCCACAGGGACTGTGCCCCTGTGCAGAGTGGGGGACAAAATGGATGAGCCCCCCCTGGCTTGTTAGTTTTGATATGCAGCAGGAGGCAAGGAGGGAAGCTTTGATGCTTCCCAAGATGGCTCCTGTAACATCCCATGGCTACTGAATGCAGCAGAGATGGATGGGGACAGATGAATATTGTTGTGCTGATCAGCCAGAGGTATTAGGGATGAGCTTAAATCTCCCCAGTCTGGGAAGACAATCCCAATTGCCCAGGTGCTGTGAGGACTCAGCTATGATCCAAAGTAAAGGCTATTCCTCCCTGTTCACAAACAGAATAGTACATCTCACTTACTCCTTTGAGTAAAGAATATCAGCATCAGCCTTCACAAGAGGAGTCAGGGCTGCAGCCCCTGAGCAGCTGAATGTGCAGTCTGCTCAAAGTGTCTCAGGCTGAGGGATGGACATACCCCTGTGGTCAGTGGTTTCTCCTTTCAGCCCCGGCAGAGCTCTGCTTGGTGTACATGGCTTTGCATCACACTTTCAAGGCTTCCAGATCTGCCCATGCCCCGCAGGTGCTGAGCACTTCACATTGCTGCTGGTCAATGTACTTAAAAGCCACCTGACCTTTTTTCTTTTTTTTTTTTTCCTGCTTAACTGGACAGAACCTCTGAGAATCTAAATTGCTGCACCCATTAAATTGCTATTCATATGAGAAAGTTAAGGAACTTTTAATTATAAATCAGAATTGCCACAGGTTAAGAGAGAGAGAGATGAGGAAGCTTTAATGATTCTTGTGCCTGCTTCCTACGTAGGAATAATCCTGATTCAGCAGCTGGTGGTGTTGAAGAGTCATTTACACGAACATATTAACTATCCATTCTTGTAATTTTTCCAAAGATTATCTGAGCAACCTGAGAGATTTGACTGGTTGTTTTTCTTTTGCTTTTTATAAAGCCATGTTTGCTCTTTGCCCACTAAAAGGCATGTCCGTTTGTTTTGGGCATGTCTGCACAGAGATACCAACAGCCTTGACTTAAACACTAGTCAGTCAGAACCAGAAAAAAACGTAAGTAAATACTTCCCTCATAGACAACCAGGTGTTGCAGTTGTATTATAGCACTACCCGATTCATGGATAGGTTTTTTAATATTGTGAATGAAGGTGTAAGTATTGAGTAACACTGTAGTGGGGTGTCATTCCTTGCAGCATGATGGGAGACAGGATGGGACAAAACCATGGGAAAGGGGAATAAGGGGGAAGACAATAAGGTTCACTGAGACATACACACAAACATGAATCTGAACCCAGAATCAATGTTAGGAGCATTCAGTTTAAATGAGGATCAAACCAAGGGTGAGTGAAAGGAAGAAGGCATGATGCATTGGGGATGAAGCCATGCCCTGACAGAAGTGTGGATTACTCAGCCAAGTACATGACTCAGGTGCTGGGAACTCTGACACTGACTATTCACCATGATCCTGGGCAAGTCCCAGCTTTTTTCTGGGTCATGTCTGACCTCTGAGTAAGCAGTTTGAACACCCACCACAGTCAATGGAGTTGTATTTACATATGTTGGCTTAATACTTCACAGAACACCTCAGTTTACACATCTGTAAATGTCTGGTTTATTTGAAGAGATGTCAGAATACCAACTTTTATAAAAAATTTCAAGCTGGAAATGCCAAGTCCAGAAGGCAGTGAGGGAATCATCCAAATAAATGTAACTATCAGAACTAGCTACAGGACTTTTAATCCTGGTTAAAAATTACTGATTCTGTTTTCAAATATAGTGATCATCAGTTCCCTACTCTGAAGTGATGTGCCTTAGGCACTTGACACCTCTGTAAATATGACCACATATTCCCCTTCTGGGATGCTAACAGGTCGTTAAACCCCACTGTGTAGTCTCAGATCAGCCAGCTGTTCTGCTTTAATTAGTTAGTTCCCTCAAACAATGAGGATAATTTTCTTTTCTCTATTTTTTTGGCTGATTTTTCTATCTTCTGATGACAAACTGTAAAATTAACCATATTTTTTTCCTAATAACGCTTTCCCTTTATTTCACTTAAACATATTGCTGTTCAGACTCTGAATCTGACTGAATATCCAAGACAGTACTTATCCCAGGAGAAACATCTATACGTGACAGAACTCACCAGTGGCACTATACACTGAACTGATGGGGAAGTGATAATGTTGCTATTATTTCTTTATCTCATTCCACAAAGCCAACTTTTATTTGTGCCAGCCAACACATTTTCATGTAATGCATTCGTTTCTGTGACAGGGACCTAAAAGAGAAACAAAATTCTTGGTTTCTCCAGCTCTTTACCTATGTAATATAGATTTGGAGTTTTGGGGTCTTAAATTTCATTGGCAATGCTGGGCATGGTTCCTGGTGTGTGGCTGTATCTAGTACGTGCCTGTTCAGATGGTTATGGAGTTGCAGAGAGTTGGAGATGACACAGGCATCCTTCAATCCTCCATCCTAAAATCTGTGATTAGCTCAAATTAGCCACTGGTTTGTTTTTTTTTAAAAGTGCATAGTCCATCCTAAATAAATTATATTCTAATTATTATATCCTAAATTAGTCAGTTTATGAAAATAATTCCAGTCCCAGGCAAGATCCCATTGGCATCTGAACTGGATGTGTTGCTTAAATAGGAGCAAACATGTCACCTTGAGAAAAGAGAGGCTAAGTCAAACAAACAGATAAACTAAAACCAAACCAAAACAAAACAAGCAAACAAACAAATCCAAATAAACTTACACTGTAACAAGTTAGGGTGCTTTTCACAGTTATCTAAACAGCAGACTGTATTCCCATAAACTAAGTTTGCATAATTATAAGAACACCATCACAGAAATGACTAAGTGCTACCTCAGTATGTGAACACTAAATGGCAGTTATTCCCAAATTGACCATCAGGGAAAAAGGGTATCAGAAAGTAGACAACTTGGCAAAATAGGAAAGCATCTAAAGCAGTGAACTGATATATTTGAGTCAATGAAACACTGAACACAGCTGACTACCATGCCCAAGGGACTAGCAGGAGTCTGGACGGTTCTGGTGACTCATTCTGAGTATGTAGAGGGTCAACTTAGGTGGAGATCCAAGAATGTTAGTTTTTCTCCATATTTTTTTTACATTAAGATTTGCTATTTTGCATTGTATACTGCCTTCCTTTAGCACCCTATATTTTAAGTGCCATATCCAAAAGACAGTAACAGTTCAGCTTTTACCTCTGCAAAATTTTTCTCGTTTAATAAACTCTCCGATTTACATGGACATTGGTATATGCAATGTTAACATGCACTAAAGTTCTGGACTTTCAAAGAATTTGAGATATCACAAAGTAAAAGAACTACTGATTTTTTCATAACATTAATTTTAAAAACAAATGAGGCTTGACTTCTTTAATGTTTGATACAAAACTAAAATTCAGTCCAGAAAGTTTCATATTTGCTATTCCTATTTGTTTACAATGAATAAGCACTAGTTGTTAAAAACCTTCAAACACAAGAGTGTTTCTAAGATTCGTAAACTAATTTATAGATTTTTTTTGACAATCGACATAAGAAACTTCCTGGTTTTACACAGGTTAATCTGCAATCAAGAAAGACTTGGAGTATTTGGTTGACTTTTAAAATGAAATTTGCATTTGTTCAATCAGTTGCACATTTACATAAATCAGAAAAGCAGCTGGACTACTACAGAAAAAGCACTATGCACACCTGAGAGTTACTTGTGGTGGATAATGTAGTGCTGCTAGAAATGAGAACAGTGCTGCATGAAATGACCAGTAAAGGGAGCAGAGTATTTAATCTGATTGTATGCAGACCTTTTCAGATGACATTTATAATTGCTCTTGCATGTTGATAATAATTTTGTGCTGCAGAAAATATATATTTTTTTGACTTACATACCAACACTTTCCAATGCCTCAGAGAGAGAGAGAAACATGAGATTTTCTACAGTACAGAAAGTTCTTCCTTGGCTTCTCCACTGCAGCCTGCAAAACTCCACTAACATCCAGGGGCAGAAAAGGAAGCCAATGCTCAATGTGTTAAAAATCTCACCCAGCTCTGCACATTTGTGATTTTCACGCATTGGCAGCATCTCTTGTGATGATGGAAAGAGTGATGAGGCTGCCAGTATGTTACAAGTGTATTTATATAGATGTTTTACGAAGGGAAGAAATCCTGCTGGCACACAGGGAAATTACTTACTTTATTTCACCTCATAATTTCCTAAAAGTAAACTGAAAGACAGTTTTCTCTGTCAGGACATACTTCAGGACTTTTTCTTTTTTTAATTTTAATTTTATTTCTTCTGGCAATAATTGAAGATGGTGCTTCTCATCTTTAGATGCTCTGGGAGCAGTGTCTTTTACAAGTCTGTCTTCTCTCTGGATAATTAATGGCTCAAATGTAAATTTGAAAAAACAACAAGAACAACTAACAAGCCAACTAAATTAAATCTTTAGTGCTTGCTAATGCAGATCTGAAGGATTTCAGGTAGTTTGGGGGAATCATTTGAATACCACAGTTTGAAGATAAATAGAGTAATGAAGTTCCTGCATTGAATGCATTAGTCTGAAATAGTCTATACACACATTTTTTTACCTTGTTTAATTATAAAGAATTCAGAATATTAAAAGGGTGGCATATAGAACACACATTGTCTTGGTCCCTGTCAGAGCACTCATTACAAAGTAGAGCCACCCTGCCAAAATGTGGGACTAAGAAGGGAAGCAGAGGGAATGGCTTTTGTTTTTGGGGTAAGAGAAACCACACAGCCTTGAAAGAGGAGATGGGATGAAAGCAAACTGCAGAAAGGTCTCCAGCACGTCTCACTTGTAAAGCCCTGTTTCATTTCAGGACCCCTTATCTTCTTTCCCTGAAACCTCAGCTTGGGCTGGAATCAGCACCTACCAAGAATCATTTGCTGGCCTTTATCCTCTGTAGGAGGATACCATGTCCACAGTGCCTTTTGAGAGTGGTCTCCATTCTGTCTGTCTCCTTGGATTGTACACAGGATTTCCCTGGAGACAAATAGGTTTGGGGCTAGGCCACCTCAGAAGTCATGGAGATGATTTGACAGTATGGTGAACACAGGCCTGTGTTTCAAGTCACTTTCTGGTCCTTTTTAATTTTTTAGTATGTCACAGTACAGATCTGCCTCAGAAGGTTTCTGTCAGAATAGTGAAGGGTATCCACATGGATAAAGCTTGAAATTACCAGTGTTTCCTAAACCAGATTAATTTCCATATTACTATTTAAAGTTCAGTAATTCGGTTTCTACATTTAAAATGTAAAACCTTATTGGAGGCCATTCTATGCAATATGCTGAGTGGCCTACTGCATGGCAAGTAATTCTGAAAATTCAGGAATTTAGGAAGCATCTCTACTCTTCTTCCTGAAAATGTTTGTTTTATCATCAGAAGTGTGCTGAAAGTCAGGGAATTCTTTAACATCTTTACAACAACAGAAACAAATGTATAAAACACTTCTACTCAATTGGCAATGGATCAGAGAAGAAATATATTAAAAAAAAAAAGTGAAATCCCACGTGGAAAAAAAAGGTAGAGGCTGAAAAACAACACACACCTACATTTACTGAATTGGCCAAATAACTGAAAAGAAGTGAAAAGATGTAACATTTCTTAGTTGAAATGTTATTATTACTGAAGTTAGAGGCAAAATTACTTAATTAGTGAATCTAAAATTGCAGCTAGAAAACAGAAAAATCTTTCACACTGAAAATGGATTTAAATGCTATTCAGTGTTTAAAAAAAATTCAAACCCCAGCAACCAATTTACATTCCACTGATTCCAGGGATGGACAATGTCTTTTTTTTTTCAGTGAGAGTGAAATCTAATTTTAAGATAATTTACTTGTCTATGTTACATCAAACACTACTCCTTCAGCATAATAATATCTGTTCCTCTGTAGCATATTGCTATAGAAATGTCTCAGAGCAGAAAAATGCAAAGATCCTTGTCTCAAGCTCTGTGTAAAACGGTGAAGGATACAGCAGCATTTTGTGTACTTTGATTTTCTTCTTGTCTGGAAAAAAGAAGAAAGCAAGAACTAAATATTACACTCTATAAATGCTGAGAGTCTGTTCTTACCTAGCTCTTCAGCTCTGTATTTTCTCTTGAAGCTGTATTGTGAAATTGCAGTTCAGCTTTTAAGAGAAAAAGACCCATCATCTCCTGTGATCTAGTGAGCTCATAGTTCATATCCTGTAGATTTTTGTATTCATTTATTTAGTGTGGTTGGAAGCTGAAGTTGCTCAAATCACATAGAAAATTTATAACAAATGTGCCAAAGTAATTTTAATTCTAGAGTTTTTGAAAGGAAATTAATTTGGGAAGTAAGGTGAGAGGATAGAGTGGTTGCACTTTTTTTTCAGGAAACTTTTTAATAAAAAAGTTAAATTTTCTTTTGGAATTTCATTTTAAAGTTTTCTTTTCTTCTCCTTTGCCTTTTCTCTTCTTTCCCTTCCCTTTTCCTCCCTCCTTTCCTCTTCTGAATGAAGAGAAGTAAATAAGAAAGATGAGACCAATAAGAATTTGCAGAAGGATGAAAGACATCTAACGACCTGTTTACTGAGTATTTTCAGCAGATGACTCCACAGTGTGTTTCATTTCTGGTTAATTGCAGAGTGAAAATTTCAGCTTTGTAAAAGACTTACATGCATCTGTGAATGTCCATAAGATGTGTTGTTCCAGTGTGGTCAGCTTTGGGAAACAAGATCACTTGCAGTGTAACAGAGCTTTCCGCTTGCAATGTCTGTTCCCCTTTCTTTAATGTGGATTTAAAAACTTTCTTATTTCATGAGGGGAAATACATTTCAATTTTTAAAAAGGACAGGTAGTAGTCAGACTCATGCAACCTTTTTTTTGAAATGTCTCTTAAAGACCAGGATCCTTCATGCCAGACAAGAGACTGTGAACCTTCTTGTTCTCATTCTTGATACTGAGCTTTTCTTGGTTCAGATTTATAATGGGGCTATTGGTGGTCAATATTTTCCCATTTATGATTCCAACAAGAGACATCATTTATTTGTATGATGCTTTGTATTATTTGACTTGATAATTTATTAATCAGCTTACTGCAGGCTTCAGTATTATCTAAGTGACATAAAGTTTAATTGGGTGCCATTTCCTTATACTTTCTCATGCACGTTTATGAAAGGAAGCTCTATCTTTTCCTAAGAGCAGCAACATACCTTGATCACCTAGACATGACATAAAGCTGCAGGTAAAGAGAATGCAGACTCAAAAATTATAATTTGCTACTGTTTTCACCCTTATGTCCTTCTATAAATTACTTTGGCTCTTCATTTCTGCTTAGTAAATGATGAAAATGATCATATAGTGGTAGATTAGCCAAACAAACAAACAAAAATATTACTTTACAACTATGACTGTGATATATTATAGCTGCAGTATAAAGCAGGAGAAAATTGTGTAAAATTGGTGTAAAATAGATTTGGTCAAGGATTTGCTAATGGCTTCATGTGCTACCATATATGGAGCATCAGGTTGTCTTCTTGGAAAAAAGTAGAAGTGGCAATTATCAAGGATGGATTCTTAATGGAGTAAAATCTGCCTATGTTGTCACTTGAATATGTTTAGCTTTCCAAAGGTGCCTGGGTTAGCAGTGAGAACAAGACCCTCTCAGGTCAGCAGAGATATTTTGTTTCAAAGATTACAATAAAATCTGCACAGGAGAGGCAGTGTGAGGTGGTAGACATGGCCAGACAAGAGTAACTAGGTGTGCCCACTCTCCATTGTAAATTGAACTCTAATCCAAGAAAAGTCATCTTCACATATTCTTCATGTCTGACAGACTTGTGAGTCTGTGATCCATCCATCCATCCATCCATCCATCCATCCATCCATCCATCCATCCAGGCAGCTTTACGGCTTCCTCCACTCTTGCTGTCACAGCTATATGGCTGTCGATCATCCTGCTGCCAGAAATCCCAAATCTAATTTGTCTTCTTTGTGGTTAATGGATATACCTTCTTTTGATAGAATTTCAGGAGGTCAGCTGTCCAGTGAGAGTGAGCAGTCCTCTTGATCCTACCACCTCTGGTATGATCCTGGCTGCTTCTCCACTACCACTGTTATGCCTAATTTCTCAAAGGAGCATTAGGTGATGTGTAAAACTGTTTTGTTGTCTGTTGGCTTCAAGCTTCTCGGCATGAGAAAGGGTGAAGAAGCATGTTCACCAGGGCTGCAGACGACTGACAAGGAATTCCAGGTATTTCACTGACAGCATAAAACTACATTCATGGGCAATAAGCCTGTGGCTTGGAAAATGTATTAGTCTTTTTTCTGCTGACCATCCTCAGCAATGACCACTCAAGGATGATCATTTTGTGTGAAGAACACCATGTTCAGCTGTGTTCATCACAATGTTCAGGGAATTCCTCAAGAAAATAACCATTTCCTTAGTCAATGTAGGAATCCTATGTGAGTCCTTTGGTGTGGAAGTACACACATTGTTTAAAAATTGACAAAAGTAGTATTGGAAAAAAAAAAGAGAGTTAACATTTAGTCATTGTATGTCATTATGCAGAGAAGACATACGTCACACATCTATTAACCTGGCATGGTCTGTTGGATGAGAAGAAATTATGTGCTCAGGTTACAGGAGATTGCTGAAAGTGCTCCTGTGTGCCTCTAAGTTCATTCAGACAAAAAATAAATAGGATTTAACCTACCAAAGAACAATATTTGATAGTTGCTTTGGTGTGTGACAGCAAAATTAAGATGGTTTCCACTGCATTTTTAAACCAAGTATCTGTGATTTTAGGAATGCAAACCAACAAAACAATAAAACCAAAAGTAACAAACAAACAAACAAAACAACAAACCAGCAAACAAACACAAACAAACAAACAAAATCCACAAAACAAAATAAAAACAAAACACCCCACCAACCAAACATTAAAAAAAAAAAAGCAAACAAAAGGCAGTAGTCCGAAATGATAGATTAGGGTTATTTTGTGACATTTTGAAGAATGTCTCCTAATCTCAGTGGTTACTTAATATTTATAGACCATGAGTGAACAGATCTTGTGCTGGAAATAGTCCTGCTTAGAGCAGGAGATTGGACTAAATGTTCTTCAGAGCTTCCTGCCAACAAACTTTTTTACAACTATGATTTTTTTTTCTCTCCCAAAGCAGCTTCAGCATTGTGGCATTGTGCCTCACTGTCACACACTGGTTATGCCAGTTTTTCTGTCTGTGAAGAGGAAATCAAACATTTACTCCCCTACCTCACAGTGGCATGGGGAGGAGGAGTATATTTACACAGCGGTATGAAATGTAAACCAGGTGTCACAGGACTATTGCTGAGTAACAGCCATTGCATTTTGGATGGCCTATGTATGAGGAAACTTATTTGACCCTTCCTTGCTCTGGACTGGGCTCTGAGATAAATATGGTTGAATTATTTATTTATTTGGGCAAAAAGTGGTTTGCAACCTGAGAAGCTGCTTGGGCATTTCTTTTCAGCTGTCCTAAGGCCAACCAGCAGATTATACAAAATTAAGTTGAGGGGATTCTATTGTGTGGGCTGAAATGCAGGTTTTGTGGTGAAAAGAGATCCAATGTTAAAGTGAGGTCTGCCTCACACTCACTGTGGATCTTGGAGAGCTTCTTCAGGTCTTCTTTCCACATGTGTTAGAAGCAGATTATGGAATGCAAAAGATATTTAAATAACGCTGACAGTGTTATATATCTGCGACTAGTACTCAAGACTATTTAGAGCAAACAGAATTCAAGAGTTCCTATTCCCATAAGGCCTCTATTAGGAAGGGATGTAATGGGTAATTTCAAGGGCACCATGGAAGTCAGAGCCATGCCTCTCATCTGCGTTACCTCACCAAGCTCAGCTCTGACCCATGGGACTTTTAAGGATGAGCACAGACTAGAGTTACACTGGAAGTCCAGGAACAAGAGTATGATGCTGACGATTTTTCGATTTCAAAATCTGAAGACCTGAGAGTCTGGTGGTGTCCCCATGGTTTTTCAAAGTAACTAAATAGGTCTTTGAACTAACATATACTGTTGTCCCATTTGTATTATAATTTGTAGATTAATATTTCCTCATGTCCACAACTCCAGGTGAAGGATACAAGGTTTTGCTCTGCAGGAGACTTTTAGGCAAGACAGTGGGATTAAACAGGTGTTTTTTCAAGAGAAATTCTCATTGTTTCATACAAGGAAATGAACTGAACATTCAGTGGGGAAAAGTTTAGTAGTAGGTATGAGGAAATATTGTTCTAATAAATTCCATCCTTTAAACACTCCTTGACTCTGCCATTTCTCATGATGGCTGTTTATTGATTTTTAGACAAAAGGGCAAGTTCATGCCATAAATATGCTCCTGGAGTGTTCTTGGCCATAAGCAAGTTTCTCAGCATAATTCTGTTCTAGTTCTCTCCTAAAGCAAGATCAGCCACAAGGATGATTGTTCCACTGCATTAAGCTTTTCTGAGGAAATGTCTATATTTCTACCTGGATTGTTTTTTGCTATAGGGGAGAACATCAGTTTCACATGCGGAATGACTATAGCAATGTCTTTTTTTTCATTTCACTCCTGTTATTCTCATTTATTTATATTGCAGCAGCACCCACGGGCCTTAACTGGGAAGAAGTCTCCATGGCACTAGACAGCGCAAAAACACAGAGGAAGATATTGAAGAGCTTGCAATCAAATAAAACAATATTATGGTGCCTTTTCTTTAGCTACAGGAGAAGAGGATAAAGACCCAATTAGATTAAGGTCATGCTTAGCCCAAATCTATGAGATTACATTTGCAGTCTCTTCCTGACACTCTATCTCTTAGAGAACACTTGCATTAAGTAAACCATATTATGGATTATGAGACAATATAAAATATGTTAATTCAAGTGAAAGAAAAAAAAATCAATAGCAGAAATAAACAAAGCACTGTATTTATCTCTGCCTTTTGATAAATTCATTTATTTGCTTAATCTTTTTGGAGTGTGAAGGTTATTTGTTCATCACTAGTTTTCCTCATGTAGGTATACTTAAAAAAATTAAAATTAACTGGGATCAACTGAAATGAAGTAGGACTGTTCTTGCCTCTGATGATGCAGAAATCATAGAGAATATTTTCAGAGTTATGTCACTATTATTTTGGCTAAATGTTCATCTGACATGATATCATCACAACAAAAGCAATCCTAATGATTCATTTTGAATGTCTCTCATGATCAAAACAGGTTAATAGGATGCAGGACTAGCTCTTAAATGTCTGTAAGGGAGGCCACACTCCATACTGTAATTCAGTGGAAACTTGCCTTTTAAAGAATGTATCATGAAATCAGGCATAGTTTTGGTACACTTTGCCAATTCAGCATGGTACTGTATAAATAATGATTATATAGATGTGTTGCTTAGGGACATGATTTGGCAGTGGACATGTAGAGTAGGGTTAATGGTTGGACTTAATGATCTTGAAGGTCTTTTCCAACCTAGATGATTCTATGAGTCTATGATTATTGGATGTGGAGGAAAAACTATTAACTCTTTTATCCTGGAGGTCCCAATAACAGAGAAAAACCTGTTCTGTGTAAAGCAAGTGAAAGATGTACCATTCAGGCAATTTTATTATACACATCTAGTAAAAGTAAAATATACAGAAAGCTAAGTATTAACAAAACAGAAAATGCCCTGAAGATACAGTTGGATGTATTCCCAGTAGGGACTTCGTAATCTATGCTGATAAACATTCAAGGCATTATCAGCAAAATTTTATGTCAGTAAGGAAGAAACAAGGGATATCTAAAGACATATTCTGAACTTGATATGCAGCAGTTAAGGCAAGAAAACTGTGATATGGCAAAAAAATTAGGAGAACCAAGAATGAACAAATTTTGCTTTTCCCTAATCCTTCCCAAATTAAATTTGAGGCTTTCAGTTTTCTATTAAATTGCCAGAACTGGGAGGGAATAAAGAAACACTAGTATAAAACATCTTTGCTTAATTTGTTGTTAATGAATTTAATTAAGCTTTAGCTTTTGATTTATTGCTTACACATTTAAAGACATCACAATCAGTGATCTTCTTCGACATGCTGAAGTCAGCTGAGACACATTCTACTTGCCCCTGACTCTCCCCCATTCCTATCTGTAGCCTCCACAGATCTTCAGCTGCTCATGCCACCCTAACTGCCACATATGTGTGATAGTGACATGAGCAGAATTGGCCACAGTTATTAGGAGCAGAAATACTTTTGATGGCAGCATTGAAGAGAAGTGCTTAATGTTCTCACACCTGTCAACAATGACACAACCTGTGTGGAAAATTGCAACCCGACCAGTAGAACCTTCAAGATTTTCAAGTTGTCATTGCTTCTGTGTGAGAGAGATAACAATCATCTGCTCCAACTGGATGCACATAAGTCTGTTGGGCCCGGAAGGGATTCATTCCAGTGTACTAAAAGGGCTGGCTGATGTCATCACAGGATCCCCTTCCATTATTTTTCAATGGTCTTGTGAGACTAGAGAGGTCCCAGTCAACTGGAAGCTGGCAAATGTCCCGATTTTCAAGAAGGGTAAGATGGAAAACGCTGGTAACTACAATACTGTCAGTTTCATGTCAGAGCCTGGAAAAATTATGGAAAAGGTTATTCTGGGAGTTACTGAAAAACAACTGAGAGACAATGCAGTCATTGGTCATAGTCAGCATGGGTTCACATGGGTAAAATCCTGCTTAACCAACCTAATTTTCTTTTATGACAAGGTCACCCATCTAATTGACCAAGGGAAGCCAGCAGATGTGGGGTTTTCTATTTTAACAAATCTTTTGATACTGTCTCTCACAATCACCTTCTGGACAAAATGTCCAGCATAGAGCTAGAGGTTATAATACTTGGGGTGAGCAATTGACTGGTGGGTCGGGCTCAAAGAGTTACAGTAAATGGTGTTACATCAGACTGGCAACCAGTCATCGGTGGGGTGCCCCAGGGCTCCATTTTAGAGACAGTGTTCTTTTATCCTTTTGTAAATTGAAAGAATGCAGGAATTGAATGTCTGTTAGGCAAGTTTGCTGGTGATACTAAACTAGGAGATGTGGACTCCCTCAAGGGTAAAGAGCCCTTATGGAATGATCCGGATAGAGCTGGGCTGTCACCAACCACGTGAAATTTAACAATAGCAACTATGGGATTCTTCACCTGGGACAGGTTGATCCTGGGTATACGTACAAACTGGGAGCTGAGGGGCTGCAGAGTAGCCCTGCAGGAGACCGGGGTATCTGGGTTGATGGCAAATTGAGTGTGAGTCAACAGTGTGCCCTGATAGCCAAAAGAGGCAACTGTGTCCTGTGGTACATCAAGCAGAGCATAGGCAGCTGGTCAAGGGAGGTGACTGTCCCACCCTATGCTGCACTGGTGTGACCTGACCTTGTGTTCTCTGTGCAGCTTTAAGCACCTCAATAAAAGAAGGCCATTAAACTATTAGAGTGTGTCCAGAGAAGAGTGACCAAGGTGGTGAAAGGTCCAGAGGCAAGACTTAGGAAGAGCAGCTGAGGTAATTCGGTTTGTTCAGCTTGCAGAAGAGAAAGCTGAGAGGTAACCTCATCACAGTCTACACCTTCTTCATGGAGGGCAGTGGAGATGGATGTGTTGATCTCCTTTCTCAGGTGACCAGTGACAACACACAAGGAAATGGAATGAAGCTGTGTCGGGCAAAGTTCAGGTTGGACATTAAGAAAAGGTTCTTTACAGGAGACTAGGTAGTCCTTCAAACAGGCTCCCCAGAGAAGTGGTCATAGCACTGGGCCTCTCAGAGTTCAAGGAGTGTCTGAATGATGTTCTTAGTCGTATGGTAAATTTCCACATAGTACTGTTGAAGACCAGGGAGTTGGACTCCATGATCTTCATGGGTCCCTTTGAACACAAGATACTCTGTGGTTCTATGATTCTGTCTTTCTGTTTAGGAGGCTCGCACCCAGTGCTGCCTGCAAGAGGTGCTCAGGGGGCAGTGATGGGCACAAGGCATATCAGAGGGGAAAATCCCTCCCTGACAACCAGAGAAAAGAACCCCTTACACTTTTACTCTGAAAGATAAAGAGGATGGCCATCTTGGTCTCTGTCCTGTTCTGCTTGCAGACCCTCCTGTGAGCACTTGACTTCAGACAGCAAGAAGCAGGTAAGACAGGTGGAGGGAAAACCAGCCCATTCTTGCAAGGAAGATGACACAGGAGGACTGATGTGGTGGCAGGATCTTGGCAGCCATGCTGGGGAAAGGATATACTGTGGGATCTCTACCTAGGCAATAGCGGCAATATCTGGTGACCTTGTTAGCTTGACACCCACATGGTACTCAGGACAGATACCTCTCACATTGCCTCCTTGCAGGTTTGTTGTTGCCCCTTGAGCTTCCTCCAGCCTTCCATAGTGTTTGCAGCTGCTACCACTGCTTCCCATGTTAGAGAAATAAGAGACAAAGGAAAGCAAGGGAGGTGAAGAGGTGAGGGTGTAATGTGTGTGGGAATGGGCTACAGGTTACACTGCTGAAGCAGGGGAACATATGTTCCTTGGCCAAAGAAAGCTCTTGGCTGAGTTGTCTAGATATGTGCTATGATGTTGAAGGGGGAAACTAACTCCCAGAAATGCCCTGCAAGATTTATGCGTCCTACTCATACCCTTCCCTCAATGGCCCATTTCCAGGAGTCCTGTCCGCATTCCCACAGGGAGTGCGTTGGGCTATAAATTACAGAGTTGTCAGAGATAGATGTACCTTTGGATGCTAAGGCTACATTTGGAGAAGAGTAGGGTGAATTTACTTTAGGTTTCTGTATGTAGCTGTGTAACAGCTGGTTTAAATCTTGTTTTCATGATGCCCCACACTGGAATTTTTTAAGTGACATGACTCAGCAAATACTGATTTTATTCTTTTGTACACAAATAAATAAAGCAATATCAAGTTTCACCAGGGAATGAACTTTCTACTACAGTCAGTAACATCTCTGAATCTGTTCCAGTTGTGTTACTGGCTTCACTTTCCAGATAGATCTTTAAAAAGGCTTATGAGAAAAGACAGGATGATGTTGTCAGCCTGATTGCACTGGTGTTGGAAACAATACTACTCATTAAAATTACTATTTTATAATTTTATTCTTCCATTAAAAATTTGCTTTTTTAATAGAAACTGGTTCCACAAAAAAGGAGGATATTAACACGCCTTGGTATAATGTAAAAGTGCCTGTCTGATTTATTGTTGTGGAAGAGTCAGCTATAAGGTAATCAGTAAGCAACAAAAAATCTCATTAATTTGTGGGAAAATGTCACAGTAATCTTTAATTAAACAGAAAGTCAATGAATTGCTGCTAATTCTCTTCAATTTTTTCCAGTGTTTCTCTACAAACCTACTGTTTATCTGCAAGCCTAATTTTTAGCTGATATAGATATTCTAGGCCTAAAAAAACATACTGTGAATTGTGATATGAATCACAAAGTTATAGGAAATGTTATGGATAGGATGTATATTCATTATGTATGTATGTATGTATGTCATGAACATGCAACCAACTGAATGATTAGGTTTAAGGCAGTTGTTATAATGCTGATCTTCATGTTGGGCATCCTGATCTAAGGTCAATATGAAAACTAAAGGCCAGATCCAAACCAGAACACAAATACCCTTGGTTTAGGTACAGAGATCTTGGTGTATAGTCTAAGGTCCCAGATGCAACACCTGGTGTTTATAGCAAGAATGGGTTGTGTTAAGATGGCAATACAAAACAATGGTGCATTGAGCAGGTAGCTGCCCAGCACTAGCCATCAAGAAAGACTGAGGATAGGGCTGTGCCAGGTCACGCCAACTTTCTGGTGTTAAATACCAGCCTCTGGTATCTAAAGCAGCTGTGGAATTCAAGATTTTCCTCCCTGTGGGATGCACACTATAGCATTATCTTCTGAGAAAATGCCTACAGTTATTCTTTGAAAGCACTAAAACATGTCAGCAACACCTACATTCATCTTTTCTATAAGAGGAGACTACCTGGGGTTATCTGCCCTCTTAGTGTAGCCAAAAGGCTCAAGCCTGCTGTCCTTCACCTGAGAAAAATGTTCTACAGCAGTCTGTAAGGCTGCCTTGGACTGGCTATTTTCAATGCTTATGCCAGTGCTTATTGGGCTGCCTAGCAAATGGCTTATGGGTTCTGGAAAAGAACATTCTGAAGGAACCCAGGGATCTTCTGCAGGGATGAGCTGAATCCTACAGGAGCTTACACAAAAACTTGTTTACTTGGGTACAAGTGGTGCTGGTGCTGATTTTCAGCTATTCTTTAGTCATTATAGCTACTGACTTTGTCATGTAATATTTGTGTGGAAAAAGCAGCATCCAGGGCTCCCACTTCTCAGACAAGTGCTTCAGGAGTCTGAATTACCCTTCTTTAGTCATTTTCTTTCTGTGACCTGTTATAAGTAGCTATTACCTTATTGAATGCGCAGCCCTTTGGGGACCCCATTCTCAGACACTGAATTGTCCTTGCAAGCATATCATAAGCCCATAAGCCCAGTGTGAGTCCAGGGGCGACTAGTTTGAAGGGTAGGGGGAGAACATTTGTAACTGCTCATGGAAGCAAAATTAAAATATCCTCTTACTTTTGGCTGACACGGTCAAATTTGAGATAAATTAATTAATAATTCTGCTTTACCCAAACCTGCACATTTTCATAAGTAAAATATTCTCTTGATCATGCTCCACTATTTGGGCAAACCCATGGAAATAAATGATTGATCTGAAGTATGATGCTTACAGTCTAAAGCAGAAAAAAAACATCCACTGCAACTTATTCTCTAGAGGTTTTTGGAAGGGAGGAGAGATCAAATGGGACAAAGGTGGTGAAGGTCCTATCAATCAGTTGACATCTGATAGAAATGGAGATTAAATGTTAAGAAGCAAGGGCCAAGGTTGTGACATGTTTATTTAGCAGGATGATTTTTTATGTGGGTTTTTTTTTTTGTTGTTGTTGTTTTGGGGTTTTTTTTTGTGTGTGTGTTTTTTGGTTTTGGTTTTGGTTGGTTGGTTGCCTTTTTTGTTGTGGTTTGTTTTGTATTGGTCTGTGTGTTTGGTTTTGTTTGGTTTTTTGGTTGTTCTTGTTGTCGTGGTTTGGTTTGGTTTGGTTTTTGTGTGGTTTTGTGTATGTGTGTGTGTGTGTGTGTAGTTTGGTTTTAATTGTTAAAAAAAAAGCGACAAACCATCAGTTGTAGAGATGTTTCTACTTGTAATGGAATATATAAAACTGGACCAGTATAGCAAATATATAGTAGATAACAGTAAAACAAACCAATAGCTTTTAGCATGAATGATGCAGAAGATGATTGTTTAGAAAACAAAAAAATACACAAGACTTTGTCTCTTTAACATATGAAGTACAAAAAATTTTTTAAGAGCCTCATGAGGGCAAAAATTCAGAAGAATTTACTTAAGGCCATCCTGTGTGCAATAAAGTGTCTCAATTCACAATGTTACATTCTTTTTAAGAGATTCAATAACAAAATCTGTGAGGGAAGCTGGAGTACTGTGTCAGAGTTACCAGCGGAGAAAAGAGAAGCTGCCAGCAGGAGAGCATCTAACAGAGCAGAGGCCACATGCATGCTAAACATAACAGCATCAGGAACAGATAAACCTCTCAAAGCACTAGAAGCTAATATAAAAAACCAGGATTATTATAACTGGGGTCCTTGACTCAGGGTGATCAATTCAAATGAAAACAATTTTTCCTATATTTGAGGCTTAAAAAAAAGGAGAAAGATGCTGGTTTTGACATAAAACCATAAAACCAAACTTACCTTTCTATATTCCAATCTATTTAAAATTCAAAATGGGTCTGCTGAAATAGTAGTGATCTGTGAAGGAATCAGGTTTGAGTTTTGCTAAGAAGCTTGTATTCATTAGAGATCTTCAGTGGAAGATTCAGCTACGTGTCTCTACCTTTTGTCATTTTTGATCTTTGATAGTAAAAACTAGCCCAGGTGCTAGGAAAAGATAATAAATGAATGAATGCAAAATTGCTGCATTTGAATGGTTGTGGTCATTTTCTCAAACTTTTCTAATGTAGCAATTCTTGCAGGTATCTTGGTAGATGGGCACAAACTTAATTTGAAAGCATATTTTTAAAAGATGCAAGAACATCCAGCTATTCAGGAAGCACTGTGAAACAGGCAAGAAAAAAACCCAACAGTATCTGTCAGCTATAGGATTCCTCATTACCATCTTTAGCTACTTTTACTGTTAAAGTGACAGTAATCTGAGTGGACACTCAAACAGAGAAATCAACACTACAAAATGATACATGTTTCATGGACTGTTCCCAAGCAAAGATTTTAAATTCCTGTCTACACATAGAAATCACAAAAACATAACCCTATGGGTTCACAAGGTAGGAAAAAATAGGACCAGCTTCACTGAGAAGAGAAAATAAGAGACAGTAAATACCTGTCCTTTGTATTTAGTAGTATTAAATTAGTTTCTTACATCAGTTCTTAAGTGACTGAGAAATAGGCAAATGCAACAGTCTTCAAATACATGTATACACAAAGACTTGGGTATAACTCAGAGGATAAGTATGCGTTGGGGTTTTTTTTGTTTACAATAGGTCTGTAGTACCACTTTCCTGACAAGACCAGTGGGCATGTTGCAGAAGTGTTGCTAAAGATAGAAATGAAGAAAGTGTGGTTATCTTGCATGTAGGTTTCCAGAGGCTGAATATGTTGGTGATAATTGAGGAAACAATCTTTCAGAGGGTTGTGACAGAGTCCAGTTGGAGGCCTGTAGTTCTCCAGGGTCAGTACTGGGTCCAGTCTTGTTCAATATGTTCATCAATGACCTGGATGAAGGGATAGAGTGTACCCTCAGCAAGTTTCCTGGTGACACAGAATTGGAGGGAGCGGTTGACAGACTGGAAAGCTGTGCTGCCATTCAGCAAGACCTGGACAGAAGAGTTGGGTGGAGAGGAACCTAGTGAAGATCAACAAAGACAAGCGTCCTGCACCAGAAGAGGAATAAGCCCATGCACCAGTACAGGTCAGGGGTTGATCTTCTGGAAAGCAGCTTCTCAGAGAAGGATCTGGGACTCCTTGTGGACAACAGGTTAACCAGAAGACATCAGTGTCCTGGGGTGCATTAAAAACAGCATGACCAGCAAGCATGTCAAGGGAGGTTCTGCTCCTTCTCTACTCTGCCCTAGTGTGGTGCCATCTGTAGTACTCTGTCCAATTCTGGGCTCCCCAGTTCAAGAGAGACAAGGAACTACTGAAGAGAGTCCAGTGGAGAGCTACAAAGATGACTAGGGGACTTGAACATCTCTTTTACAAGGAAAGACTGAGACATCTGAGCCTGTTTAGCCTGGAGAAGAGAAAACTGAGAGGGGGTCTTACAGTTTTGGTTTGTTTTACTAATTAATTAATTAGGAAATTCATGCTTTTAAATGACACAGGGATCTTCACCTCTGCCTCAGTGATACAGGGTTACAAAAAACAGCTGAGACCCAACACAAGCACAGGTTCTGCATGTCCACCGGAGGGAGAACATCAGCTGACATACCTCTTCTTCAAGAAGAGATTCACCAAGGCCAAGGAACAATCTGGGGAAATTTGCAGAAATGCCACTACTCTTCTTACTCTTCTAGAAAAGACAACTGAAATCTCTATGATCATCAACCTATTATCTGTTTTTGAGAAGTTCCCTCTTTCATTATTATTTATACCCTTCCTCAGTATAGATTATGCCACTCTGGCTTCACAGCATTCATTCATAGATTCTTCCAATGGAAAACATATTATTAAACCCTAAATTATTAAGACATTTCCTCTCCAGCAACTGAACAATCCCTTCTATTATATTTCTAAAGCCCTTCAAATCCTGCAACTAAATTGTTAACTTTGAGGTATGGCAGCTGAATTTTACTACTGCACCACAAGTTTCAGAATAACAATCCCCAAGTCTTTTGAGAAGGATGCCTCCCCAGTGAAGTCACTTGAGAGCACTGCCAGAACAAGAAGTGAGAGCATCTTGTGCAAATGCATCCTCTCTTGTGAAATATCACCTCTGCCCTTCAGACCCCAGTTCTGCCACAGCACACGGAGCTCCAGTGCCTGGTTGGAAACACCAGCTAAAAAAACCCTTGCTTTTGTGTAAAATTGAGAACAGCCTGCACTTAACAGGGACAAAGATCTTTACTTAGTGTAAAACATCCAGTATCTCCATACTTAATTACCTTCACTCAAAATTTAGCGTATGGTATTTTTAACATTCAAGAAAAAAAAAAAAATAAGAGGGGAAGTGGCCCAGTGAAACAAACAAACAAAAACGTTTGGAGACATTGAATAAAAACAATATTAAATGGGAAGGGAGAAGCTGTAAAAGAGCAAAAGTAAATTCTAGATATTTTGCCAGTGTTGACTTCCCTTCCCCTCCCTGCCCTCTGCTCCTCACACACAGGCTCAAATAGCCTTCTCTCTGCTTTCCCCAGGAGGTGAACAGATTTTGCAACACTTCCCTGTTGTGATGAGCTCTTAGTGACACAAACAATCCACTAACATCTCACAGATACAAAGAAACTTTACACAATCAAGGGAGAAGGAGAGGCAAATGAGCTGAGCTAAGAAAGGTTTGAGTGCATGTGTACGCCACTTGCCAACAGGCCCTTGTTCACCTTGTTTCAGAATATTTTTCTGAACAAGAGTTTGAAGTTTCTATAGGTAAAGTGTCACCTGACACAACTGATGTGATGACTTTCACTAGACAGTCTGTAGAGTACTGGTTTAAAGCTTTAAGGGGGTTGACCCAGAGACCTGACAAGACTCTTTATAAACAAAGACCCTTTTTTCTTCTGATCCATGTAGTCACGTGATGTAACGCAACCAAAGATGTGCAGTAACCACAAGACCAGTTGAACTCTGTCACTTTGGTAAAGAATTTAAGGACACCTTCTTGGTAAAAATCAAGCCCAAACCAAACGAAACCATCAAAGAGGCACTTCTTGATTTTCCCTCAGCTGTTACCTGCTATTCATAAACAAGAAAAAAAGCAAATGGATTCATCAGCCTAGCAACCTGCTAAACTCCCAGAAATTTGAAGTTTTTCTGTAGCTGCTGATAATAACATTATTCACAAATACTTATTGTTTTAAAATAGTGTTTATTCAGCTAAGCATTAGTGTTGTGATATAGTGGTATATGTGCTTGGTCCAGTTTCTGGGCAATCCATTTTCCCAATGGTAACCTGTTTAAAAAGGGGCTGTGTAATGAATAGCTACAACTTCCTCAAACTATTCCTCAAAAATTGTAATAGTTCAATTTACTCAAAGTTTGCTACAAGAAAGGCAATGCAAAGAAAAATTCTTCTAGCCTAAGCCATTTAGTTTCCTAATCATTTAATGAAGTAAAACATTTTTGTTTTTGTTTTTGTGAAGGAAGGTAGAACCTATCATATGTTCTTCCCAGACACATAACTCTCCTGCCAGAGAGCCCTGGCAGGTCAGCTCATGAGAGCCTAGGACTTCCAGAGGTTTAAAGATTCAGTATTCCCCAATAAGCTCCACAAAATATTTCCCAAATTCTCTGAATTCTACAAGTAGATAAAGATAATGTGCTAATCCCATTATCCCCAATCCCCCAAAGATTTTTGATATTTCCTGTATTTTATTGGCCTGGAAATATGGTCACAGAAGCTCCCATCAGAGTTTTCAAAGATAACTATGTCCAGCTCTTGCTGCAACTATGAAATGTAGGATAGCAAAGTGAGATTTCCCTCATTTTGGAAATTATCCACTCCATTACTTGCATTCCTCACAACTCAAAATAGATTTATTTCCAATTCATGTAAAAGACTGGACTGAAGTTTTGGAAACCTCTTAGCTAAAGCTGAACTCTACCTTGTCCCTTTGAAGGTGAACAAAGGTAACTCAGGCTAGAGAAAGACTGGTGTACACTGCTCAGTGACAGATGTGGGCTACAACTGATGCCACTGTCATATATATACTATATATATATATATAGTGTGTTTATCACTATATTATTTTGCACTATAAGACTAATAAAGGGATGTCCTTAGCACTGCAGGTGGAGATGTGCTTGATGACACATACAAAGTAGGTGTTTGGGGTAGGAGTACTTTCCAGGAATTAAAAGCAACAACACAAAAATTATTTACCTCAATGTTACTCCTTCTACCCTTAGTTTCTATTCTCTTAAAGTCAGAGATCTCCATAATACCTTTTTTAGAGATACTATTTAACTGGTTTTGTTACATTTGCACATAATTAGGTTTTTAAAGCTACAGGATTCAATCCTTGGTTTCTCTGTTAGAGACACAGAAGATCTGTTTTTAATTTCTTTCCTGCATCTAGTAGCTTATAGACATGAATCACATCTCTCACCACTTGCCATGTAATTGTAAGGAAATATGGTACATCCTCATCTGTCTTTGTCACATGATGCTAGCATAAGTTGCATTATGCAAGTGCAAAGAAAACACTGACAGGATCCAACACTGACGAGAACCAGTCGTTCCACATCACAGTTGATAAAAACTTTCAGAAACAAATAATTCCATTTCTTTTGGTCTTGTTCATTTACTCTAAAGAGATAAAAGCAGTTGTTTAGGCTGACTATAACTATCAGAAACAATAGAAGCAGCAGTTTTTCAACCTACTTAGGTGGTCACAAAAGTATGTGGATTGTTTCTATAGAAATTTTAAAAACTAATAACAATTATTTTTGATCTACCAAAAGTCTAAGTCTTAAGGGATAAGTGTTGTGGTTCTTATACACTCAGTGTGCTTCTGTATGAGGAACCAGTGATAGTTCATAGGCTGCATCTGCACAACAGTATCAGTATCTGGCCTGAGTAATCATGGAGGCTTCCTTGAAAAGCTTAATTTAATTCAGGTTACATAGAGATTTAAGTTGCCCTCACAGCAAGAGATGCTGATTCTCTTTGTAGATGAAGCCATGGCCACTTCATTGCACTGCAATGTTACTGAAGGGATAAACAATACACATGGAAGTGCTAAAATACTGCTGCAGTCCTTATAGGACAGTCTGCAATCCTGTACTTGCTCTTCCTGACCACCCAAGTCTGGGAGCTGCAGGGTCACAGCCAATCTCATGCTCTTCTTGTATGACATTTTGAACGATCAACCCTTTGCTCATTATGGCACATCCTCATGAGGAGTGAGAGGTAACAAATACTCCTCTCTGACCAGTTTCCAACATCCCACCTGGGGCTGCAGACTATGGGTTTCAGCTCCCATAGACCAAGACAGGGAAACAGGAGGAGTTAGAGACATGTGCACACCTACAGTTCTATGACATTATTGGCATCGCTGAGATGTGGTGAGGTGGTTCCTATGACTGAAGCATGGGAAAGGAGGGATACAAAGGAAAGACAGGCAGAGGAGAAGAGAAGGGGGTGTTGCCCTCTACATCAGTGACCAGATGGAGTCCACGGTACTCCATCTGGGGAAGGATGAGGAGCTGTCTGAAAGTTTATGTGTTGGGGTTAAAAGGAAGGCAGGGGCAGGTGGTATCATAGTGGGGGTCTGCTACAGACCACCTGATCAGGAAGACCAAGTGGATGAATCCCTCTATAGACAGATAGGAATGGCTTTGTATTCACAAGGCCTGACCCTCACAGGGCATTTCAACTGCTCTGATATCTGCTGGAAGGGCAACACAGAAAGGCATCAGCAGTCCAGAAGGTTCCTGGAATACATTCGTGATAATTTCCTCCTCCAAATGGTAGAGGAGATGATAAGAAAAGTTTCTATGCTGGACCTTTTTCTCACCAATGAAGAGGTCCTCATGGGCAATGTGAAGCTCAAGGGCAACCTTGGCTTCAGTGACCGTGCAAGGGTTGAATTCATGATCCTTACAACAACAAGGAAGGTACACAGCAAGCTCATTAGCCTGGATTCAAGACAGCAGACTTTGAACTCCTCAAGGACCTGCTTCATAGGGTAGCATGGGGTAAAGCCATGGAGCGCAGAGGTGCCCAAGAAAGCTGGTTTGTATTATTGAATCACTTCCTCCAAGCCCAGGAGCAATGCATCCTGACAAGGAGGAAGGTGAGCAAGAATGCCAGAAGGCCTGCATGGATGAACAAAGAGCTCCCAGACACTATTAGTTGTAAAAAGAAAGTGTACAGGTGTGGAAACAGGGGCAGGTAACCTGGGAGGAATACAAAAAAATTGTTCAAGGGATCAGGTTAGTGTAATACTGTTTCAGAAGTTTGTTTCAAGTATCACTGTTTACAATCTCTGATTGCCTTAAATTTGTCCCTGTAAAATTCTGAACAAATGTGTGGAGATTTTTTGGAGAGGATCATGTAATGCAATTTGCTTTAAACAATGCCTAAGCTGACACATTGCTACAACAGGAAGCTGAAAACTTTCAGGGACATAACTTGTAGTTCTTTGTGACGCCTTACTGTAAATAATTAACAAATTTTAATGTCTTAAAAGAATGCAAAAGCATCAGTTTTCATTCATCTGTAATAAAAAAGGAGGAGGAGGAGTAGGAGTGAGCTGACAGAAGGATATGAGAGTATAAATTAAAGTTGATAAATAATGTCTACTCTGCTAGTCATCAGTTTTGACTTGCACATCCCATATGCTGCACACTGCAAAGTCTTACAGTTAACTATCTTGAAATGGGATTACTTTGTGCAGAAAAAAACATGGATTGTATTTAAGCAGAACTCCAGAAGAACTCACTTCAGATGGGAATTGAACAGAGGGAAATAAATATAAACATTATTTTCTCTCACAGTTTCTTTTTCTATTTTTATTTCATGTGATATGATTCATAAATATTTGATGGCCTATAGTTCAGTAAATGTCATTTTCTTGGCTCTGGGGTAAACTTCAACTCTGAGTGTTGATCAAAATGATATACAGTCTCTCTGGAACAAGTAGGGCAAGTACTATGTATGTGAAGGCCAGATTCTAGGTCTGTCAAAATAAATCACAAAACCTCAATTGTGTTCCAAGATTAAAAGGGCCGAACCGTTGGGGAAATCTAGGTCCACATTTTATCAGTGCTGCTATACTAGCAGAACTTTTCTGACTTTTCTTTAGCTCTTCACTTGCTAGTCAAGCTGAAAGTTCAAGCAATAACTTCTGTAAACTATAAAGGTGTGTCTTCCTAAAACTTAAAACAACTATGACATTTTTCATTGATGCTTTAAAACTTCTTCCTGCCTAAGACACAAAGTTCTTTCCCTCTGACCTTAGTGATGTGCTGACAATAAACAAGGGCAAGCCTCCTGCCATGATTTCATTCCCTTCCATGAACCATGCTCAAAAAGTAGAAATGGGCTCTGACCTGAAAGAGGGGCCAGCCACAAACTGCATGCATTTTATCAAGCCTTTTGTGATTGTTGGTGGGCTGTGTATCAAGCACTGAACAGTAGCAGCTGGAATTGAGAAGGTGGAGGCTGACGTAGCTTTCCGGAGTTTCACAGTGAACGACTCCACCTCTCTGTGGCATTTAGTCAGACAACAGCGGAAGATATAAGAAGATGCATTTGTTGCTTTTTTGTTGCCTTCCTGTGCTAGCCTGTAAACCTCATTCCTTTCCCTCCCAAGAGATACATACACAAGTATTGTGGCATGGGACAAACAGATTACTTGGGCAACAGGCAGCTGGGCAGCCTTCCCAAACAGAGATTCTTACATTTCAGTGGAAATGTTTTTGACTCAAAGTTTTCAGTTTCCAAAATAAAAGAACACTGATGAAACATTTTCCCATACAAATATGGCTGCCTCACTAAGACAAACAAGGCCAAAATTAAGTAAAAGCAGAGAAGGAATAAAAATGTTAGAGATATCAGGTACCATCCTACACATTTAAATATGATTTTTCTTTGATAACATTAGTTGGAATTCATCCTATGAGTAATGAGAGCAATTAACAATGGAAAAGATATATTTTAAAGCATCTCATGGGCTCATAAGTCATGAAGCTATCCCTACAAATGGGTGATTACCACAAAAATATTTAGATTTGTGCATTCTAGGAACTGTAGCTGATACCCTGACACCATTGGAAGTGCTTATGCTTGCATTTGCTTTCTACAAAAAGTCTCAAACCAATTTTCCTGTGATATTTGAAGATTTTAACACCTTCGTCCTGAGTTTAGGACCACTGCTTCCTACATAAATCCTTCAATTACTATGCTATTAATGAGGAATAAAAAAGAAATGGATACCATGAACACTACTACTTTTTCAAGTACCTTAAAAAAAAGAAGACTACTGCCCTTAGTGAATTTTATATGGCGATTAATCCCATTGGTGCCTTTCAGCTGCTGCCTGGGAAAGCTTCCTGGATTTGGGCCCATGGGGAGCACCAAGGGAATGAGGCCAAGTTTGGGATGTAGCTAGGATTAGGTATGATCATGGTGCCAGCCACTTCATCCCTGTCAAGATACAGGACAGCTCTGGATATTCTCCAAGGCATTACAGATGCTGAGTGAATTGGCTGTAAAATCACAAGTTAAGGCTATGACACTGAAATGTTGCTTAAATGCTAGTTTAGAGCCACAAAGCTTTCTGGGAGTGGTGGGGAATGAGATCAAAGGGAAGATTTAGCCCTGGTTTTCCATGGCTTTTGGTTAGCTGAAGACTAGACTATCAAAATGTACTGGTTGTTTTGCTTGGCTTTATAAAAAAAAATACAAGTTGAATGGTACTTGTCTGCCAAATTCCTTATGAACAGGTAATGACACAAGTAGATTTAGAAAGCCTTGTATTAAAGGAAGGTGATTTTTCAAAATTAAATTCCTTATGATCTACTTATAGTGTTTCACATACTTTTCAGCCTAAACCTGCTTATGATCGCTTTAATCCTAATGTTTTCAAGCATCTGTTGAGCAATGCAGTACAGGTATTTGTCTTTTTCAGAATGAGTTTTTAATGACAGCGCTTTGCACCCAGCTTCTGGGACCAGACAAATGCCATTTTCTTCCACTCTCTTGCCTTTGGCAACAGACAAATAAGTCAGTATTTCAGAAGAATGTGATAGGATCCAGAAGTTGCTTTTGTTCAGTCATTAATGCCTCAGGAGGAAATGTTTATCCCTGGAAACACAGAGACAGACGGTTGTAACTATATTAAGGAGGATGTCATTAGTGTTGATTAAGTGCACAATATTTTTTGAATTGTCTGTTCAGCTTTTGTACTATGGGACCTTCTATAAGAATGCACTACATGATATTGTATGACTGATAAATGGAACCACCCTTTTAGCCTTTAATATCTGTTTCATGCTATTGTTCCAAGCAAACTAAGTAATCCCTTCTACTCTCTTCACCTGGAAGTCCCCTGTGGATGGTTTTGTTCTTTTTGCTGAGCTGAGATCTGAGTTTTAGGTGGCATTAGCAGGTGATGCAGAGGAATTCCACCCCCTTACACAACTCTGTGATGACACCAGCGAAGCACTGCCGTTACAGCCAGCATCAGTAATGCAGCGCGACAAATTACAGCTTTCTCACTAGCCCAGCCTTCTCACACAAGGCAGAAAAGGAGAAAAATAAAAAGAGTCCTAAAATCTCACCTTTAACAAGAAGGATATGTTAGTGCAAGCAATATGGAAGGCTGCCATGAAAGGGTGCTTTCATTGAAGACCTCTCAAGCTAGGCAAAAGGTGTGTGCATTTTATCCTGGGGCCAAGGCATGTCAGAGGCAGGACTGCGGAAACCCTGAACTGTCTTGAAGCCCATAAAGCAACGTAAGGAGACAGCACAGTCCCAGTTAGGAGAGAGAAAAGATAGTTAAAACATGTTAGCTCTGTGAAATACATTCAAACTTTTCTAATGAAGGACATCAGTGATGTAACTAAGGAAACAACTAAGGGGCAAAAAATACAAGATCTAAATGACTGATGATAACCTCTCACTTAAAAGAGATTTAGATTGGATCATTAGAATTTGTTACTTGGAAGAGATTATGGAAGTCAGTGGCACAGCATGGACCAATGTCAGCAGAGACTGATTTCTTATATAGACTGTACAAATGCCCTAAGTATGTCCATGAAAGAGGGGTGAGTTACCTCACAACTGCTAAGGGGAAGTATCAAGAGCATAACCACTAACTGCAAAATAAATTCCTATGTGCATTAGTACCTTAGTATATTTTACACACTGGTTTTTTTGGATTTGTATGTGCAAGCAAGTCCTATTATAAGGACCATGCCCTCATCTAGCTGACAAGAATGGAAGAACAGGCATGCTGAAGTTCTTGCATTTATGAGAGAGAGGTGCCATGAGACTTGTGTGTCAGTTGACTATCTCCTCCATATCAGAGGTAGCAGTCTGAGAGAAAGGGAATTTATCCCAAATGTGCAAGTAAATCACACTGTTAAGCTAAGACACAGACATATTGACCTCTTGCTGGTTTGTATTCTTTCTCTGCTTAATGGAAATCATCAGGAGAAAAAAAAAAAATATTAAAAATGTTGGGGAGTTATTTTAAGCAGTTGCTGTTCATTGGAAGACAGAGGAGAAGGGTTTACAGGAGACTTACCTGGCTGGAGATAATAACCTGCTTAGTAATCTGGAATGGGTAGAAATGAAAGGTTTTGGGAACCCTCCTCTGAAGAAGGGAAAGAGCAGCAAAACCTTCGGTGCCCCTACTCTGCATCAGACATGCCAGTGGAGCAAGCAGATTGCAAGTGGCATATGAGGACACCTTCAGTTTATGGCTTATGAAGAGATACTGGAACAAAATTTCTAGTTCAGACCTGCTCCCAGATTGTGTATTCAAGCCTAAAGCTTTAGTTTATATAAACTGTTTTGTAAATCAGGACATGAAAAGTGGTATAAAAATGACTGACAGAAGAAGAATATAAATGACCATGTTGTTTCGATGGATTAAGAGAAAAAGAAAGTTTATTTGGGATAGCACTTTGAGAAGAACTATACTTCCATTTCATAAAATCATGGAATTGTAGGGGTTGGAAGGGACCTCTGGAGCCAATTCAGTCCAAACCCCCTGCCAAGGCAGGAACACCTAGAACATGACACACAGGAACACATCCATCCAGGCAGGTCTTGAAAGTCTCTAGAGAAGGAGACTCCACAACCTCTCCGGGCAGCCTGTTCCAGGACTCTGTCACTCTCACAGTGAAGAAGGTTTTCTTGATGTTGAAGTGGAACTTCCTGTGTTTCACCTTGTTACCATTATCTCTTGTCCTATCACAGGGCACCACTGAAAAGAGACTGGCCCCTTCTACTTGACAACTTTCAGATATTTATAAACATTAATGAGATCCCCTCTCAGTCTTCTCTTTTCCAGGCTAAACAGCCCCAGGGCTCTCAGCCTTTCCTCATGAAAGGGATGTTCCAGTCCCTACATCATCCCTTCGTAGCTCTCTGTTGGACTTTATCTAGTATTTCCCTGTCCCTCTTGAACTGGGGGGACCAGGACTGAACACAATACTCCAGATGTGGTCTCACTAGTGCAGAGTACAGGGGGAGGAGAACCGTCCCTGACCTGCTGGACACACTTTTCTTTATGCACCCCAGGATATGATTGTCCCTCCTGGCCACAAGGGCACATTGCTGTCTCATGAATAACTTATTGTCCACCAGGATGCCAATGTCCCTCTCCATGGGGCTGCTTTCCAGGGGGTCTATCCCTAACCTGTACCAGTACATGGTGTTGTTCCTCTCCAGGTGTAGGACTCTACACTTACCCTTGTTGAACTTCATTAGGCTTGCCTTTGACCAGCTCTCCAGTCTGTCCAGATCTTGTTGGATGGCAGCACAGCTTCTGGTGTATCAGCCACTCCTCCCAGTTTAGTATCAACAGCAAGCTTGCGGAGGGTACACTCTATCCCCTCATCCAGGTCATTGATGAAATGATGAATAAGTCTGGAT
>WTSP01020625.1:0-38492 GCA_025331215.1 Actenoides lindsayi
TAAATTATATTATAAATTCTATGTATACTCCCTTGTAAGTAATTCAAATATTTGACTATAAAAGTGTAAAAAGGAAGAAAAAAGAGAAGGAGACGTGGGAATGATAAATTTATATTTGAACTGTGTGAAGACTCAATTTTAAAATAATAACGTGACTTTAGAGCTTTTGGGGTACTTATTTTAGAAACTACAGATTGCAGTAACCTCAGTAACGTCACTACGTCTAACATAATTTATGCAATACTGTGTTACATTTAAAACAGTTTTGTCTCTTTATGAAATTAAATGAAGAGAAATGTTCATCCAAACCACAGAGATGTATGTTGTTGTTCAAAGCAAAGCCATGCACAAAGGACTTTCCTGCACATTTGGTTGTGGAGGGGTTTGCCTTGTGTTTAGGAGAAAATCTTTATTCTTGCAGTTAAAGAATTTCATTCTGGGATTAAATTATTTCTCATATTTTTGTGAATGCACTGTCATAGTTTTTCTGTTGAAGATAAGCAGAAATGTCAACAAAGGGGTATTTGTAATAGCAAGAAAAATAAAGGAGTGTTTGGAATATGGTGCACATTGGTGGATAAAGAGCTATGAAAGGGAATGTTGTGTCTTGTGCCTGAAAGGGAGATAACAAGGAAAAATTAAACACAAGGAGGACAAATAGCAGGTGATGGTGGAAAATGAATTGAAAAAGAAGAGCGTGAGGATCAGGGGCTCAGACATGGGTGGCAGAGGAGCTGATGAGTGACAGTCAGCCAACACTTCTGAGAACACACAGTTGTCCTAGGAGGCATCCATGGAGCTGAGGGCCCAGTACTGCTTGGAGGTATGAGTGATGAGGGAGCAAAAGTCATTAGGAACCTCTCTTCCCCACTGAGTTTCCTCCTTCAAGTAATGGGAATGGACAGCATGGACAGGGCCAGTATGAGAAGGTAGAGTGAGCTGGTTGAGCCTCAGATAGAGGAAATGGTGAGGAGACATGTACAGACAAACTTTCAGTGAGAGGGTGTGGCCATGTCCATCAACCTATAGAGTAAATTCCTGCATGTGCCACTCACAGCCTGAGGTCCAAGTGGAGGCTGGCTCTGAGGGGATCTTCACACACATCACCACACTCCTCTCCCCCCACATTACATGATGTCCTCTCTCTTAACATCTGGAAAAATGCAAGGTTGAGAAAATGCAGAGATTGGTGGACAGACATGGAGACTAGTTTTGAGGTGGATGGGCTCCACGTAACACTTACAGTTTGGGAGGCATGCTAGAGCAGCTGAGGGGCATGCAGGGTCACTGGGCTGCCCTCCAGCACCCATGGTAGGGAGATGCACAGGAGGCCCCCACAGTGCTGAACAAGTTGTTTGGGCCCCTCCATGAACCAGTGGGAGGGAAAGAGAGTGAGCAGCTGCACACTTTACCAAGATGAAAGAAGAGATGAGGGCATTAAGAAGACAAGGCTGCCAGAGGTATGAAAACACCTAGCATAGAAAGAAACTTAAATTCAGTACAGGCACACAAATCTCATCCCAAACAAGGGTTGTGACTGAGTGGCAAGGGAAAACAAAATGAGCGCCGTGGTGTAATCTGAGATCAAAACAGAGAGATGAGCCTTCAGCTCTTTCAGATGAGTTTCCTTTATTCCAATATTTGATTTGAAAATGAAACAACCAAAATTCAAAGTAAGCAAAGGCCCACAGACCTGCAAGGCTAATCTCATGCTTTGACAATGCTCAGAACAAATCCCCCTCAGATGATTCACATGTTGCTTTGCTGATTTAGTGACGTGATGTGGACAGCAGGATCCCCTCTGCTCCCAAATTAAACCTAAACAGTGCAAAGATGATTACTCCATCCCCTCCAAGGATCAGAGGAACTGGCTAATGGCTAAATCCTTTTGAAGCAGGAGTGGGCTGGAGATGCAATGAGGAAGGGAAATTGCAGTGATACAGCAGCTGTTTCAGCTTGTGAAACAAAATGGAGGCCATGGTCTGAATCACTGTGGTAAAGTCCAAGCTTTAAGGGTTTCAAGTTTTAAAATTTCCTCACGCATCACTGATGTAGCACTGCCAGGTAGATGACTTCTAGAGAGAGACCACATCTGCATCTTTCTTCTCTCCCGTGAATATGTCTAGCTGCCAGAACACCCTTCCTCCATTATCTTTCCCTTTCTACTTTTTGATGGTACAGAGAAGATAAAATAATACAGAACATACTCTGTCACTGACAAATGCTTTTCAGCCTTCAGTTGGTAAAGGCAAACCTGGTATTTATTTCCCATAAAACCCACTCTTGCACAGCTGTAAGCAGACTGGGAAACCATGGCATACTTTCCATGGTTAGCTATTTTTCTTTCAAAGTGACATAATTTTTGTTGTGATTATTGGTGGAACGGCAGTATTTCTGAAGCAGAGACCTGCAACATGAGGTATGACTCCTGGCACTTACTCTTGTGCACTGCCCTGGACCTTTCACGTGGATCAGTTTCAGGTCATGTGTAAAGCTGCTTGGCAACTGAGTGCCTCATTTGCTCAGTTGGAGCAGTTGCACCCTTGAGATTCTTAGGGAACTTCTAGGTGCAAAGCGATGATTTCAGTGCCTTTAGGTACACTGAGGACTGTAATTTTGGATCTAATATCTAACTTAGGTTGTCATTTTGGAGTTGAAAATCAAAGCTGGGATGAATTCTACCTGAACTTCAGCCATCTAAAAGTTAATTATCTAGTCTAATACTTCTTGACTCACTTTTTCTAGTCCTAGTTCTTCATGTATGGCACACAATGTTCAATGCAGTTTAACTGCTCAGCTACAGCACCCTACCATGGTAGCTCTGCTACTTCTAGAACTAGATTACTCTACATTTCTCTGGCTGTTATTTCTCTGTGCCCAGGTTCTGTGAAATAACAGTCTGAATAAAGATCTGACTAAAGATTTTTATTCCAGATTCTGCACAATCTGGAAAAAAAATGCTCTGTGGAGAAGGATCAAGCTAACATCAAAAAACATGCTGAAGAAGCTCACATACAAACTAGATAGGACTCTTCCAATGCTTTGTAAGAAATATGTTGACACCTGTTCTTAGGTCCCTGATTTTTTCTATGTGATAGCTCAGGAAGCCTAGGAACCTCAGGCTCCAGAGGTTGAGAGACCAGCAGTTGTATCCAACGCTTTTCTGCAGTTCATTTAATATTCTTTGGTTTGCACATCCACTCTTTCAGTCAATTAGAGATATTAACATGAGTGATAAAGTCATGTTGTTATATTCCAGTTCTTTTGGACTCATTTCCTTGATTTATAGTCTTATCTTTCTATCTCTAAGTTAAAGCTGAAACAATTCCTTCTGCCCCCTGAATATCTAGGCTATTTATTCTCTGTATGGTTTTGCTGAGGGGGAGGATCCTGTCCTCTGAGAACAGCAGTAATATGAGAGTTTGATAGGGTCTTAACGACCTAAATTGACCAAAGTTGCTTCTTGATGACACAGCTTTGCAAACCATTTTATCTTCAGTTTTCAGGAGCTAATTAAACTGATTTGAATACAAAGAAGACAGCTTCAAAATGCGAAGACAGACATGATTGTTCCTAGAGGAGAAACGATAATATTTGCAGTGTCTTCAGCCAAACTTTGGTAATATTCAGAGTTAGACTTTGATTCATACCTATCTAGAGAAAACAAATAAATTCCAGAAAGTCTTTGCTTGAATACTGATGAAGGTGTTACTCTGTAAAAAGCATAGTGTTTTTCTTTTAATTTCTTAATAATTGATTAGTATTGTAGAAACTACACATAATAACAGTTGATTCACAGAAGGGTAATTTCTTTTATCGTGTATTTCTTCCTTGAATCAAATGTTCCAGTTGTGTGGGCCATGTCAGGCTAACAACATCTCCATTTCCTAAACTCAGTTATTTTTTATTTACCGTAGTTGATATACAAGTAGTTTATTTCTGCCAAGAAGCTCAGCTTCAGAAATCCTCCAGTTGTCGTTGATAGTCACTGCCTCAGTGTAGTCATTAGCTTAGTAATATTGATGCTTTCTATTCATGCAAATAAACTCTTCATCAGACATCTTTGTGAGTGATGGATACCATGAGATATTAAATCAATTTTTTTTGCATAATGTTACAGCTTTTACATTTCCAATGAAAAACTTCTCCTATAAAATACTTCTGAGCAAAGTACCTCATTCCAGGGTGTTTCTGTTCAACATATGGATGACACCACAAGCAAAGGCAGTGAGGAATTCCTTTGCTTTCTGTGCCTGTTGGAGAGCCCAAAGTCATTAAAATATTAACTTAATAGCCGGTTTTTTTTGTACTCCCATGAGCAGCACACAGTAAACTTACATGCTAAGTAGATGGGCAGGTGGTATTTTGAATCCACCCCAAGCAACCTTCCATGACTGACACAAAGTGCTGTGGTTAGACTCTGAATGAGAAAAATCATATGTCACCCCAAGCAACAGTATGGTCATATAGCAAGCAGCCACTGTTTCTATAGGGTTATCTTTATTCCCCCTAGAGATTTCAACACTGTGTTTTAATGTATTTGCAGGGAAGTTTCTGTGAAACCCATCACATGAGAAGGTCACAGTGTCAGTTTGAACAAAAAGATGGAGCACCGTCTTGAAATGTAACAGGGACTGGAAAATGGAGAACCAGTCCACAGTATAGTACAACTGTGAGATGGTTTCTGAAATACTAGGGTCAGGGTGATAGCAGAAGTACATCTACCTAGATATCTGATGTATAGTTAGGGCAAAATTGCACCATGAATTTTATAGATAAATGCTTATTCTCAGTTACACTTAGAAATGAAAAAAAAAAAAAGCACAGATGAGATGTAATCTTACTGCAAGACACTTGCTAATAGAGCAAGGTACTTTGTTCAGCAAAGGAATTGCTTCCGAATCCTCTATGAGCTTGACACACTGAAAAAGAAATATAACCCCCTTGGTCTTTGACCGCCCCCACCATGGTTTCAGCTGTCTGTCTTTCTATGACTCATGTCTATTTCTGACATGTCCCCATTGTATAAACTTGTCACAGGCTTCTGAACAAGTAACTGAGCTCTGAAAAAGACCATAGGAAATCCTGTAGAGAGACTTGTTCAAAATAAGAAACATAAAATTGCAGATAGAAATAGGGGAGTTGGTGTTTGCTGGGAGTTGACAGGCTTAGAAAGAAAAATGCCAACATAGAAAGGAATAAAATCCTAAAGGGAGAAAGATGAAGTCAGCAGATGACAACTCATAAGCACGGAGGATCCAACCTAGGGGCAGTATCTAGCTCTTTCCTTTCTGACTGTTACCTCCAGACCAGCAAAGCCTCTTCAGATGTCTCTTCAGGGTGGCAAGCACACTAAAGCTTAGACTTATAGCACTTGGGAGTGATAGCCAACAGCTGCTTCACACTATAAATTCATGTATATCTTGCTTGTAGAGTCTTTCCACACAGCTCTTTAACTGGCTCCTTCAGACTCCTTTTAACATGAGCAAAGTGACCCAAGAGAGGATTGCAGAGGTACAAAGTGAATTCCATCAAAGTTAGCTCACTGCTAAGAAGATGCATAGGAAGACAAAACTTTTTAGGAAAAATAGGTTGCTTCATGTTTCTGCCATTAATCCTTACCTCTTCTTTATCATGATTCATCCCTTTTCATTAACTGCTCTTCACGAATGCTTGGGTGACAGCTTTTTTTCACCTCAGAGGTCCATAAGGAGGAGTTAAACTATGACAGTCAGTAATGAGGTAATTTAGGTTGGATAATTAGAACCTCATGTGGATGTAGTTCAGGTGTAAAAATACTCCAGGGCAAAGTGTCGAGTATGAGAGACACCTGGCAGTATAAGCTTGATGGATATCAGCAGTACAAAGCCACTGAAAGCAATCTTCCCTTCCCCTTAGGGCCTATTCCTAGGCACAGCACTAACACAGAATGCTAAGACAAGATCTGCAACAAAGTTATGCTGTTTTCTAAATATTGATAGTATTAATGGCTTTTAATTTTTTTTTTTTAAATGGCACAGTAAGAAAATGACAACTACATCCAGTAAGTCTCTTGACAGTTATTTATTTTTTCTGTTCTGTTCCAGTTACATGAATTGAAATGCAGGACATACCAAAGATATTCGGAATGTCTTTTGAACTAAATATTGTTAGCAGTGGGAGATTGTTGATTATATTCATAGAGTTCAGCTAGGGATTATTAGTGGTTTGGGTTTGTTTGGGTTGTTTTTGTTACAAGTGTTTAGTTATATGCCATTTTGTGAATCTCTGTTATATCTTGAACGATTCACATCTTGTACTAGCCAAAGAGCTTCTGATTTTTTTCAGACTTATTATTTATAAAGCTCTGTGACAAGTTCATGTATCAAAATTATGACTAATAGAGACAAATAAGACGTTGTGTAGAGCTGTAAAATTAAAACCCACCATTATTAGTCTAATCAATTTTGTTTATATAAAAATGACTTGTATACTACAAAAAACACAAAATAAGTGAGATTTTTCTGGGGCAAATGAGATGTGTATCAATAGACAAAATAGTTGCATATAATATATGCCACCAAAGCACCATTTTCAACATGGAAGAATAATTTTAAACCAAACAATTTTCACAAAGCTCCCACTAACAGCAGTGGTTCATTATAATCAGCAAGTCAAATGTTTACTTATAATCACTGATGTTAATAATTAGTCTTTTGTCTTTTTCACATCTGGGGTTTTTAGCAAGATTAATTTAATCAAGAAGTTTATCCAGATACTAATTCATTAGCTGATACTCTCTTGGTTTATTTTGCAAGTTCCTTTCATGACCAGAAGGTCCTAATTCTTTCCTTTTTAAGAGACTCTAGTAATGACTATCATTTAAATAACTACATGGATATACAAAATATACATGTAAATAAAAATAAAAGATTTGTTTACACTCACTTTAAAATAAGTGATATTAGGAATATATTTCAGAATGTGACTTCAAATTATTTTTCTCACACAACAGAGCAAAACTCAATACAGATGTGCAGGAAAAAAACAAGGTATGTCTTAATTAAGGACCAGATGTCACTCTCCTTCATTAATCTGGAATAGAGCATGACTATGGGTGACAGACTTAGGCTCATTATCAGTGTAGTACTGTGAAAATATATATAATTTTTTTAATCAATGGTAAAAGAGAAGAAAGAAAAATCCTTTATATTAAAGAGATTTCTTATCTTTATCTTATAAAATATGTTCTCTTTTCTCCCTGCCTCCTGGAAAATAATAATCAGGTTGCAAATGTATTGTCCATGGTGGTATAATTGAAAAAGCTTTTGAATTTTTCATAACTGAATTTAATTAGATTAAATGAAACTTTGGTTTTTTAAACGCACTAGCAAAAATATTGAATAAAATGTTTTGACTTAGGGGGAAAAAAATTTTTTTTTTCTACTCATTAATAGAATTCAGTTCTGTGAAATTCTGATATGGACTCTATTGTATCAAGCAAGTTGTTTATCCAGTGCATATTGCCAGTTTATAATCTGGAACACTTTTCAGAATAGGTAATTCTCATGTCTATCAGTCTCCTCACAGTGTCCTTTCAGAACACCATGCAGCATTGCCTTTCCAGTAAGCATGTAGAAAAATTTTCTGCACTTTCCCAAATTGCTTAGAGCAAACTCCCAATAATGTCTGGGAAATGTAACCTTTGAGTTTAGATAGAAACAATGTGCTTCTTTTAAAAAAGGCTTATTTTCACTTCAGTTTCTTCAATTACATAAATCTCTATCTCATAAAGGAAACCACAGCACTATTGATCATGAAAGGTGGTTATTTCTGTGAAGATCTAAGCCACAAAAGAAATAGAAATTGAAAGGCAGTCTTATTTTTTGGTACAGTATCATTAATGCAGCTTTTGATAGCAACTGGAATTATGAACTGAGATAGGAAATAAAAAAAAAGAGACAAAAAAAAAAAAAAAGCTTCTGAATAAGTTGGCACTTTCCAAATCCTAACAGTTCAAACCTAGAAATAACTTTTTCAGACACATCCCATCCTTCTTTTGCTGAGTGTTCTTATGCATATTAGGCAGGATCATGGAATCATGAAATGCCTTGGCTTGTAAGAGTCCTCTAAAGATCATCTAGTCCAACCCTCCTGCAGTGAGCAGGGAAATCCTCAGGTAAATCAGGTTGCTCAGAGCCTCATCAAGCCTGACCTTGAATGTCTCCAGGGATGAGGCCTCCACCACCTCCCTGGGCAACCTGTCCCAGTGTTCTGCCACCCTCATAGTAAAGAACTTCTCCCTAAAATAAAGAACTTCTTCCTAAATGGCTGGACAAACTGTGATGATTCTGTGATAGGTGATTCTTTGTCAACAGATAAGAATTTTAGTTGAAAGAAATAAAAAGAAAACAAAACAAAAAGGACTGGCAACCATCCTGGTTACTTGACATTTATCCAATCTATAACCTAGTAGAATTCCCATAAGATGTTATTTTCACTTATGGCAGTCAGATTTACATTACCATGAGAAGAACTTAGGGCTTGTTCTGTAGCTTGATTCTGTAGGACTACGTCCTTAAATCTGTTTTAGTAAAATAGAAGCAAGGAGTAGGTACTGTTAGACAGCAAGCATTGCTGCTGGCGTAGCTTTGGTGCAGATGTGGTAACTTGCACTGTCCCAAGACTGCACTGAATGGAGTTGATAATGGCAACCTGCATGTAGCCAGGCTCTTGGGGAGAGGAAGGGAACTTAGTTGTCAAGTTCCAGTATCATCTGGCTGAATTGCAGAGAACAGACTCCAGCCTGTATTATTTAGTAGCATAGCTGTAACTTTAACCTCTGGAGTGTCCCTGGAGTTTTAAACCAATAGGCTCTGTCCAGCTCCTGTTCAGGCTTCTGAATCCTACTCAACATAAACAGACTTTTCCTATACTTCACCACTCCTCAGTCACAGAAAAGTGAGTTTTGGTTTGTTTTCACCTGAAGAGGTATCCTGTTCTCAAATGAAAAAGCAAAATCTGTAAAGGAAAAAAAGTGCTACTTTGGAAATGCTGTATTTGATCACCCTCCCTGGGCATGCAAGATGGTAGATGGAAGGTAGGTTACTTTCCCTCTGAGTGCTAGAAGTCCCTAATGGGAGCTCTAACAACAGAAGTATTATTGTGAAGCCAGCTCATACAACAGCTGCTATTTCTAAGGGTCCAGAAAGCGAAAGAGAGAGCCTAGGTTTGTCTCTCTCTTTTTGTTTTTTTATTTGTTTGTTTGTTTGTTGGGTTTTTTCTGTCTTTTAAGAAAAAAGCAGTTAGTTTTGTACTGACTTGTGGCTGTATTTAGTACTTCATGGCATTCTTTTGTCAGGCATATTACTTGCAGAAAAAAAAAGCAAACTACTTATGTATCTTGTGGCAATGTAAATGTGTGCCATTTTTTAGTCATGTTTAGACTAGACATAAATTCATACATTACAAATTTAATTCCCCCAACAATGACATAAACAAATGTAGGAAATGTATTCTGTATGTTATAATGAGATATTCTTATTGGGATGATTCTCTTAAGAAGCTAATAGATGTCACATGAGACAGAAAAAGGTGTTTGAAATGACTAATTTTCTGAGTTTTAAGGTTTAAAAAAAATAAAACTGCCTGGGTATTCACAGGTTTCATGAATAAAGACTTGTAAATTAGCAAACTTTCAGAAAAGTGACTCCAATAATTTAAAGATTTCAGTGAAGTATAATGAGTTGGAATTCTTCACAGTAAGTAAAATTTGTTAATTCTAACTTGACAGATGCCCTTATAAAAGCTAGAAGAAGATTTAAAAATCACATCGTGAAATAATGTCTGTATTGCAGTATCTTAAATTGTATGAAAGCAATAGCACATTTACAGTTATTTAGGTAATGACAGCTTATTAGGGAAAAAAATGCCATTCTCTTTATCACATCTTCACTTGCTCCAAAAGTGTTAATGAGCTCGTCTAATATTGACACAAAGCAGCAAAAATAAATCACAGCAGAAGAGATGAGCATCTCTCTGCTTGGACAGGACTGAGATTTGCAATGAAGACACATCTTGTAGAGCTGAAAGTGGGAGTATAAGAATGGATAATCACAATTTTAGATAAAAATCTTCCATTGGATCAGTCCCTCTATTAAATAATGGCTCTCAATTACGTTTTTCAGTGAATTTGTCATGACATAGCAGAATAGGTGCAATCCAGCCCACATGTTGATTCATTCAACTCACTGTAAGAGCAACCAGCAAGCTGCATAGCAGTGATGGAGGGCTTCCTCCTCCTCTGTTGCCATCAGGTCTTGCATGGTGCTAGGTGTGCCCTACCTGATGGGAATTAACTAAGAATCTCACTCTAAAAGTGCAATTTTTCCTCTTTTCCCTTCACTATGTGTCTGCGGGCAGCAATTTGCACACACACAAGCAGATTAAAATGCTGCATACTGTGCCTGTTTACCTACCACCCTCTCTTATGGTCATGCAACCTCCTCTGTGGCAACAGGTGAACCACATGTGTAGCTCCTGACTGTCAGCCCACACAACTAAATTAAAGCTTTTTTGAAGCTGTATGAACATGCCATACAGCAGGCTGAAAAGATTCAGGAGCTGCCTCATATATGATGAAATGTTTCTGCTGCATGACAGCCTAATAGCTTCTGGACAGATTCAAGTTTTCCATCATCTTATCATTACTGATAGTCACAAAGATATCACAAACTTTGTCTGCGTTCATTTGAACCAAGAGTTTAGTAGTTTGAAAGATCTGGTGATCTGAGTGGAAGTTTGGTGTCACATTAAAGTTTTCTAGTCTCATTTGTCACATTTTACAGGAGTCATATCCAAATATAATTTGTGTTGGCACAGCTATACTTTACTTGAGAGAAAACCTATTCCCTGTGAGACTATTAAAAACTTTGAGGTGTGGGGAATTACTCAGGAATGACATTTGCTCCTTCAATAATAGGTTAAACGAATCGCAATATGAGGAATGCAAATAAATTTTACAAAGCAAAAGAAATGGCTATGGCATTGTTCAGGTGTTTTTGTCCAATGTTGCAGATTCTCCATCTAGAAAACACTGATTTTTTTAAAGATCTTGCACATAGTTTAAGGTATTATATAACAAGGTTTCAGTTTTCACAACAAGCTATTTCAGAATAATTTCTGTAAGGTTCATTTCAGAATTAATTTTGTCATGAAAATATTACACAGAGTAAGTTTCTATCTGATATTTATTTCACTGTGCAATGTAAATATTGCTCATTAAGTGATCTAGATAGCTTCATATATAACTGCAATGCAAAACCACTTAAACTGGGTAAACTATGGGGTTTTGGTGAAAGGAAAGGGGTAAGAATCAGATTTGGAGAGAAATATGAGCCTGTTCTCTTGGTTTGTGGTCTGGTTTATTTTTATGCTGTTTATTGCTTGATCTGTGTCTGCTGTTTCAAATTATTATGTTTTAATTAAGCAGAGCTGTTCTGCCAGAAAGCAGAGGGTCCTCAGCCTTTCTCAAAAACATCACAGCTGAAATATTTGGGGAAAGCGTGAAGATAGCTGGATGGTTTTTGAAAATACTCTCATGAATGATTTTCTTTTCATAAGATTTATTTGCTCATTACTATATTATAGCACTAACTATATGGAGATGTTATAGTGAGAGATTTGCTCTTGTGAAAAAGACTTGAACAACTGCTTGTGTCTGGTCAGGGTGTAGTGGATCATCTGACTGGAGAAATACTCCAACCAGGTTGGGAACTATGTAAAAATGCACCTTATTTATCTTTTTATTCACTAGCTCTGTGATGAGTCTTGTCACACAGCCCACAAAATCTCTAGACTGCTCCCTCTTTTCTCTGAGGAAATTCAGTCTCCATGTCTCACCTGATCACTAAACTATGAGCTACCCTGACAAACAGGGCAGAGAAAGAGGCTCCTAGCCTCTTTTGTTAACATTTCAAACAGACTAATTGAAGTTTCATTAAATAAAAGGAAGAGAAAACAGTTAGATAACAGCCAGGACATCGGCCTGGGAAGTATGAGATATGACTTTCTTTACCTCCCAGGTCGAAGAAAAGATCTGAACTTCTCTACTCCTTAAGCTACTCCATCCATTAAAAGATTATGTATTTGGCTTTGGCATGTTGTGTGAGAAAACTGCCACAGGCATTTGGGTCTGAAAGAAGCTCAGAGTGATGTACCCAAACCTTCAAACAGAGGAAAGGGGTTCAGAAGGGAAAAGCCTTCTTGGTCTTTTCTGTGGTTCATAAGGCTCCCTACCAGTCCTGTCTGTTCCATCTGTGCTTTTCCAGGCACAATAAGTCCTGATTAGAAAGAGACTGTAGTTTTTTCTGATGCTAGCACAGAACTCGGTAAAGTGCTGTCTTTTTCTGGTTTGCTTCACGACATCCATGTGTTGTTTTACTGATACAGAATCTGTGTGCCTTTCCAGTACAGTGTTCAGAAAGAGAGACTGAAGGAAAAGCTGCCCCTTGTTACGTTGTTTGTTTTATGGATAGGCAAAGTTATGCCTGCAGCATGTAGGTATGCAGTTTGCAGCATGCCTGCAGCATGCAGTTTTTCTGCCTTACTTAGTTTCCAAAAGGATAAGGAGGTTGCCAAGAAGGAACAGAGCTATATAAACACAACTTCGACTTTTGCACTATTTTTGCACTTTTGTACTGCTCCCAAGGAAGATACAGAAAGAAGCCAAAGAAGTCAGTGATGATAATGGATTGCTTGTAACAACTTACACTTCTGCTTGTCAAGAGTACCCCAAACTGAGCTCTTGACTGAGCACAGCTGCTCCTTCTTGGATTGCCTCCTAAACCCAGGAGCATCTAACCAGAAACACTCCATCCAGCATCAGCCCAACTCAACACACCCACATCCATGTGGCACTGTGCAGTCAGATAGGTTTCAGTTGGAAAGCTGTGTCTGTGACAGTTGTCCTTTCTTGCCAGTGAAGATGGTGGACTGGCATGCAGAGACAGTGCTACACAGTTCAGGTGTTTGCTTGGTTTCTGCTAACACAGGACTTACTGTCTTGTCCTGCAACTTAGTGTGGGCACCTGCCAGAGAGGGGTTCTGGGAGATAATCCCACCTGAAGAAGCACAGTGATGATTCTAGTGTGGGAGTCAAGCTCAACATGCAGCTTAGATGAAAGACATGCTGACCCATGATCTCTGTCAGCCTAAGGATTATGCTGATGTCCACATTGTCTGGATAGAGAGGTATTTAAAAGATAAGATTCACACTAATTCTGAGGCTTTTAATACAGAGTGCAATCAAAGATGTTCTGAACTATACACCTTACTTTAATTCTCTTCTTCTATTTTCATCTATCATTTACAGTTGGACTTAATGATCTTACAGGTCTTTTCCAACCTAAATGATTCTATGATTCTATGTTCCCTGATAATTACATCTGTATGTTAAATATCAAAATCTTGTGGTGGAAAAATCCACTGGGAGACACTATAGAAGTCTGCCAAGCTCATCAAACTTGCCAAGACAGTTTAAACATTGACAATTATCATTTTGGGAAGAAGAAAATCAGAGGTATTGAAGAGTACATTAACCTACCAGAACAAAAAGTAATGCCTGGAAGTTAAGCCCAAATCCAGCTAGAAAGTAAGTACTGCCCCTTTCAGTGATGAGAGGGAATTTAGAAATCATGACCAAAGAGCAGGCAGTTCTCCTGCCATCTCCAAATCACACCTAAATGCCTTCTTGTGATCTACTCTGTGAATACAATTATTGGTCTTGATACAGGGACAGGAAAGGTTTAGGGTCAGGGCAGTTTGCTAGACCTGTAACAGCCACTCTCTGTTAACCCCCCTCCCTCCCAAAGGGGAAGACAAAGGGAATAACAGAAAGAGACATCACTCAGAAAAGGAAACTAGAGCAGCTTTAATGGGATATATACAAAACCAGTATTGAACCCAAGCCCCCACCCTGATAGCCATTACATCACTGTCACCACTGATGCTGTGGAACAGGCACCATGGAAATCCCCTCCCCGTAGGGCCTTTTACTTTCTGTACCCTCCAACATGGTTCACAAGATTTAGCAGGGACCTTAGTCTGCACACCAATCCTTGGTACTAACTCTAAACATGGGGTGTTATCACTGCTAGAAGCAGACACTCTCTGTGAAAACAGGCTGCTAACTTCAGACAGTGCAGTTAGAAGAGACTGAGCTGAAGAGTAAAATCACTGAACAGAATTAGTTCTGTTCTAACTCAAACCAGGACAGAGAAATCTAGTTTGTTGTATATAGGATATCTCCTGGGGCAATGGAAAAAAAGTCCTGTGGTCCTGAGCTACATGGTTGCAGCCTCAGTGACTTTGAGTGTCTGGAGTGAGGTGTAACCGTGGGAGGAAAATGTGACAATCCAGCTCCAGTTAGGTGTGATGATGGGCATGGGTATTATGAGGCACAAACATGGAGATGCTTGAGCCAACACTCAGCCTTGCTGAGAGAAAGTTGGCAGCTGCCTCTAGCTGCCTGGGTCACAGTCTCATGCTTACATTGCTTCAAGGGTCAAGGAAGTACTCAGGCTGACCTACACTTGTACCTGGTGCCAGGGTTCTTTAGAAGTGTCTTCAAATACTCCCTATACTTTTTTTAAAAAATGGGTAAAATGAAGCTTGAATTTATCTTGTTTATGATATGTAAATAGAGACTGGAAAACCAATTAATGCAGCAGTAAGTGAAAGTCCTCTGATTGCTTTTCATATTCAGCTGACTGAATTGCACCCACAACTCTATATGCATTTTTAGAGGTGAGACAAGTAATGGTGGGCAAGGGAAGAGAGAGGCTGGAGGCTTTTGCTACCAGTGCAGCTCAGAACCATTCACATCTCTTGACAATGTTATTCGGGCAATGATTGCACACAGAATGTATTTTAACTAGGAGAGGGCTGTATTCTTGGCTCAGTAAATTCATATCTGATTTTCTTTTTAATGCAAACTGCAGTGTATGCCCCAGAGATTAATCAAAAAGATGAAGTAGTTTTAGTATCCATTCAGGAAATGTTACATTAATCATTTATTTTCATTTACATTACAAAAAGAAATTATCTGAGAGTCCTGACTTCAGGCACTCAGTTAGAATTCCATATATTTGTTGCTAACAGTCTAATAAAAAGACAAAAATTGCTTCTTTTGGTTTGCTGCTATCCCACACCAGTCTATTTCCTCAAGGCAGTACCTGGTTGATATACTTGGGTCAATATTTTTAGTTCTCCTTAGCTTTTGAAATCAAGTATTCAGAGAGTTGACCTGTTCTTCTGGGCAAAATGACTACTTCAGATGCCTCTATTAAAATATTAATGCAAATTAATGATTTTGTTATAACTACAATTTTAGTCTGCACTTTTGATTCTAATTAAAAACAATATATCTGTCAGAAAAATCCAATTCTATACCTTCAGAATCAACATAAACCAGCAATATTTCATACTTCAATATTGTTTTCTAGTAATTCAGCTTTAAAATAGGAAGAGTTGGTTTTAATGACATCACAATATAGAATTTATGTTAATGTACCATTCTTAAGAGTTCATTAATAGTAGCTTCTCATATTAAATCAAACAATGGATTTTATTTGAAGTTGTGTTCCACTACTGTTGTCCATCCTGTATTGCACTGAATTGAAGCTAAGTGAAAAAACCCCAGTATGTCCGCAGTAGCCATACTCAGTGAGGTTTTATATAATGTTTACAACATAACTTGATGCCTACCACTAGTTTTAAACAGCTTCTCCTACAGCGTCTATTAGAGGAAGGGTGCTAGGAGGAATTAAACATGATAGTTACTTCTCCTGCTGCCTTGTTTTGTATTCATAGTAATTGTTGTTGCTATGAATTTATTAATTCCTTTACCTACCAATTTTCTGCAACTCTCTCTGGGGAGCTCTTTCAAACCCAGAGAGGTAGAAATGGAGCAATATCTCCCAGAAACTTGACATGATGTTTGTAGTTCATAGCTTAAGGAAACAAACATTGCAAAATGGGCTGTGAAAATCTCTCCAGGAAAAAGGGAGCAAGCATTTTTCATATCCTTATATATATATATGATAAGGTGGAGTTAACTGTCAGTCACCCTGATACATACTCAAAGCTTTTCTTAATATGTATTTGCAGAAACAACATTCACACTTGAGAGATTTTTATGGGCAGGAGACTATCACTCAAAGTCTGGGAACAGGAACTATCTCTGAAAATGTAGAGCTGGTATTAAACTCATGAGGTTCAGGCATGGACCCTCCTGCCATCAAGTATGGAAACAGACATCAGAGGCTCTCCACCTCCCAGCCACTGTGTCTCTCAGGATAAGTTTCAAGCGTTACAATTAAGAACTCAGGTTTTCTGTTGCCTACTTTCTCTCTTGGGTTCTACAAATCATAACATCATTTTAAAAAAATCAGGTTGAAAGGGAGCTCTGAAGGTCTCAAAGCCAGGCCAGCTTTCAAGCTAGGTTGGGTTACTTAAGGCTGTGTTTGGTCAGCATTTGAATTTCTCTTAGGATGGAGCTTTCACAGACTCTCTGGGTAATTACATTTGGTGTTCAACCATCTTCATTGTGAACATGTTTTTCAATATATGCAGTTGAAATTTCTCTTGTTACAACTTGTGTCTATTGCCTCTTACCCTATTAGGGAAGAGATCTTCTTTGTGCAGCTATGAGAAAAGTATGGCTCTACTTTTTCTACGACTACCTTTTAGGCAGCTGAAGGCAGCAATTAGGTGCCCCCAAAACTGACTGTCCTCTGGGCTGAACTAACCCAGGTCCCTCAGCCTCTTCTCACAGGTCAAGTCAAAACTGTTTTCAGCACAGATCCAAGTTTGGACTCGATGATCTCCAGAGGTCCCTTCCAACCCATACCATTCTATGATTCTGTGATTCTAAGCCCTCCAGCCCCAACAAACATGGGGGACTTCTGTCAAACTTGCTCCAGTTTGTTGATGTTTCTTGTACTTTATAGCCTACAAATGAACCTAGTAGGATAGATGCAGTCTCATAACTGCTAAACAGAGACGAACAGTCATTCCCTTGACTTTCTGGCTGCATTCTTGCTAATACCTGTCTTGCTTTCAGCTGGGATAGAGTTAATTTTCTTCACAGTACCTGGTATGGGGCTATATTTTGGATCTGTGCTGAAAACAGTGTTGATAATACAGAGATGTTTTCATTATTGTTGAGCAGTGCTTACACTGAATTAAGGCCTTTTCTGCTTCTCACTTCACCCCATAAGTGAGTAGGCTTGGGGCACAAGAAGTTAGGAGGGGACACACCTGGGACAGCTGACCCCAACTAACCAAAGGGATATTGCATATCATGAGATGTCATGCTCAGTGTATAAAACTGGAGGAAGAAGGAGGGGGGGACATCAGGAGTAATGGTGTCTTCCCAAGTAACTGTTACACGTGATAGAGCCGTGCTGTCCTGGAGATGACTGAACACCTGCCATTCCTTATTTTGCTTAGCTTGCCTGTGTGGCTTTTGCTTTACCTATTAAACTGTCTTTAGTGCAAGTTTATTCTCACTTTTACTCTTTCAATTTTCTCACCCATCCTGTCATGGGGGGAGTGAGTGAGTGAGCGGCTGGGTGGGTCTTAGTTGCCATCTGGGGTTAAACCACTATGATACATTATGAGGCTGGCCTTCTTCACCACAGGGGCACACTGCTGACTCAAAGTTCAATTCTTTGTCCATCAGGACAATTTACAGGTCTCTTATTGCAGAGTGCTTTTTTTTTTTTTTTTTTTAACTGCAAAGTCGCTTACAGCCAGTGCAGATTCTGTGCTGTTGCATAGGCTTATTCCATTCCAGGGGCTTTACAGTTGTCATTGGTGAACATTATGAGCTTCCTGCCAGTCCATTATTTCATGTCTCTTCAAATAGCAACTTTGCTCTTCAGTGTGTCAACTGCTATTCCCATTTTGTGCCATTCACTAGCTTGTTGATTGTGCATTCCACTGCATTGTCCAGGTGAAGACACTGAAGAGCATTTGCCCCAGTGCCAGTCACCGAGGAACACCAGACATTACCAGCCACTTGGTAGACTTCAAATGATTTATCATCAATTTTTAATTCTGAAGGCCCACCCCATTATTCACCCATCTTGTATCCTCTCCATCCAGTCTACACCTCCTGAGTTTGGCTACAAGGAATTTTGCATCCTTCCGCATAAAGAAGCCTGGCTTTGAGAGGAAGAATGGAAATAATTTTCTTACTCCTTCAATTTCTCCAGTTCTTTTCTGCCTTTACTGCAGATCTCTCACTGTGGGTGAGTGTTGTAGCCTCCCATGCTTATATAAAAGGTGAGTGTCAACACAGATTTTTGCTATAATTTTTGAATGAAAGAGACTGTAATTCTATGTTGCTGCTGTAAATCTAGGGAGGTCTTAGTATGCCTACTGTAGTAAAGACATCTGCTCACTGTGCTATATTTGAACTGGAATTGAAGTTCTCCCACGCATTGAACATGGCTTTGATGCTGAAGTATTTTCTCTCTCTGATAATTTAGGTCTGTGCACGGATTCCTACTGTACCTAAAAACACATTGGGCAACACATACTCTTGTCCCCAGCACAATGCCAGCTTTCCATCAACCCTCTTCAGAGACAGATGTGGGAATCTACCCTGGGAATGTGGACTTTGTGTTACAATGCAAGTGGAGACTTCAGTGATTTCCCTCAGAACAATGTTTATTTTAACAGGCTCTCCAGCAGAGGACCACCACAACCTGGTAGTTTGGGATTTGACCATTCAGACTGGAGATCTGTCTGAAAGTTGCTGTATGCTCCTTTTTCCCTGAATCTGGGCTTTATTTCCACAGAAGGAAGAAAGAGTGAGATGGGAGAGAAAGAGTGTGATACACACCTAAGCCAGAAAGCCAGCACGCACACCAAGATGAACTGCTGCAGATACAGCTAATATTGGACAAGGGGATATTCTGCAGATAACATCTTGCTTTGTTTTCCATTAGCATCTCAGTTTTAGTACAGGACTGTACGCATAATATGTGGTTCACATTCTGGAGGCTGCTGCTGTAGTGTTCAATCCAGCATTTATGCAGTTATGAAATAGTTCTGAAACTTTTTCTCATGAAGAGAGATCAAGTTTTGTATCTTTGTATTCTACCATTTCTTCCATGTCTTTTCAAAATAGACAATAATGGTCCATGCCCTACAAGTGCTTGAGGTGACTGTTAGGTAGTTCCATCTTCTTCTAAATCTTATTTGTAATATGCAATTTCCCCACGCAGACTGTATTTTCTGTACCATCTATTAGATGAGTATACACCAGTCTGTCCCCTGTCTGGGCAGCAAGAGAAACAAAACTTCTTGAATGACTATTAATAAGTGTAAAAAGCAGCACAGCTTAAACTCCACTTCCTTGAAGACAGCACCACCAAGCAATACTTTCCTTGGTTGAGATTCTTGCCTCTGGCTGGGATTTTACAATCATTAGTTTCCTGCTAACACTTAGTGCCTTTAAAACACCTTTATAGGGGTTCTTTCTTGATATAAAAAGATGTCAGGGTAGATATCTACTGTTTGATAGAGTAAATAAGTCAACAGTATGGGCAAACATGCCTGGGATGGTATAAAGCTAAATTCATGTTTTCTGTCTGCCCAAGTTTACACCTTCAGGTGGCAGGAGGAGAAAAGTGGCTGTGATAGGTATTGCCTATTGAAGGTCCTACCCTTTGCATGCAAAAATGTAAGAGTAATTCCTTTTACCAATTAGTGAAGAGGAGATTTGGGGCATTTCAACTCAATATAAACCAGGAATTTTATTGTAAAACATGACCTCTAACTAGGTTGTGCAAAGTAGAATTTTCAGAGGAATTTAGGAGACACTGTCCCAGGATGTTCTAGGGCACTGGCTTATGCTGTAAGGATGGAGAAAAGAACTTGAACCAGGATTTCCCATTTCAATGCTCATCCACTGTGATCTTAGGAAGTGTAAAGGGGCATCAAGTTCTTATTTTTTTAAGGTTAAACTAAAGGATCAGGCCCTATTGCTATAAGGCGGGAATAAATAAATATCCCAAACTGATTTCAGCATCAGGTAAGTGTTATGCAGCATTATACTGCCCAGATTTTGGTGATCTGCTTGTACCCACTACAAGGAACTTAAGATGATTGGGAAAATACAGTAGTAGAAATTGATGTGCTGAAGAAATTTTACCTCATTGGGGGCAGGAGGGGGAAGAAAATGACCTCATACAGCAATTCGGGTCCTAAATCCACTATGGGTTGTTAGACCTCCAAAATACTTTCTCTCCATTACTGTTTTATGTTGAGGAGCCATCATGACTGATGACTGTTTATGTTTCCTTTATTGCTGAGAATACATACATGTCACATCCTTCAAAACCCCAACATGCTCCTTCAGTTATTGAATGTAGATTGCAATATTTTCAATAATTAAACCACAGAATTATTAAATTACTTGAGAAACTCCAGCAGGAATACTGGAATTATAATGCCTTAGGATCAAAAGCCCTCTTAAATAAGAATGTAAAACAGCAATAATTGTGCTCACAAGTGCAAGCTGTTCAAATCAAGAAGGCTGAGTTTAGAACAGTTTGAAAAGATTTTTTCTTTTTATCCTAATTTACTTTCAAAGCCCTGGCTTTTGAGCACACTGCAATGTGCTCAGCCTGATTTACTTTTATTATTTTTATTGCTGGTTTTGTTATGTCATTGTTTTCTGTTGGCACTTCTTGCCTTTTTTTTTTTTTTTAATATTACTTTTTGTATGTTTCCCAGTTCCTAAAGACAATTTAGAAAATAATACAGGCTACAACTGTAATCATGAGGCTGGCAGTCAAGTTATTCTCTCTAGATACTCCTCGCTGTTTCTTTTCTAAATCAGGTCTCATTCTGGCATTTACAGCACAGCTTACCAATCAAAGAGAAAGTCACAGTGGAGTTTTTGGTGTGACCACACACTCTTAACCTCATTTTTCTTTTTTTCTTTGATATAAAGACCCCTTTGGTAGAACTACTCTATAAAGCTATTTATTGCTTTGCTTTTCTTCCATTTATGTTCACAGATAAAAGACCATTATGAGAAAAAATCAGTGTTGCTCTAATCTTATTTTGCTTTGTGTGGTTGAACAAGATTGTAGTGTAAAGTCCAAAGAAGCACCAAAAATCATGAAAGGTTAGTATTTGTCATGTTTTCACAAGGTGAATTTAACTGAGAGAAAAAACAGTTTTGAAACCACAGAAGTGAAATATGCATGTTGCATATGCTATTGGATACTCTCAGCTGGTGAGGGGAAGTTGTGCCATAAAGCTCTATGCCTGAAAGCAGTGTTTTTCATTCATTTGTATTTAGCAAGCTTTCCTTTCCACAGGAAGAATTGCTGTGATTTCAATAAGTGCAGGGGTACAAAAAGTCAGACACTGGTCTGACAGCCAAAGAGGGGGTCCTGGTGCTCCTTTATACCCCACCAGCTCTCCCCTTCACTCCTGGCTGCTGCATGGCACAGCTGCTGCTCCCCCTACAGAAGAGTGAGCTCAACCTGAGATGCTGTGTCTGTTTTTCTTCCAGGTTCTGTTCTGTGGGCAAAGTGGAATAAATGGAGGAATTTAGGAAAGTCATTTTTCAGCCCCATGCAGCTTCATTCTTGCAGCTTTCCCTCAACCTATGGCTATTTTACATAACATTCATTCTTGCAGCTTGTCACATTTAGCCTCTGGGCTAAATACAATGCATAACAGTTCAAACCAGTTGAAGATTTTTCCTTCATGCAATAAAACTGCATTCGCTTCGCAATGAATGATAAGCAGGAACTTCTGCAAATTAAACATCCTTTCTTTGTTTCTCTGTTACACAATGATTCATAAGAACAATTTTATTTGTTATATTAAATATTTTAATTTCTCCAAATGGAAGTCCATTTCTATTCTTTCTTTCCCATTACTTGTACTTACGCTAATACTGTAAAGACAGTCCAACATGGGGCCTTTCATCAAAAAAGCATAAAAAATAAGGAAACAATGTGAATTAGATGATTTCTTCCCATTGCCCTTTTTTTGCTATTATGTTGCAGAATGTAAAAGCTCTGAAGAGCTGTTTTCTTTTTGACTCTGCCTGCAAAAGGAGGGATGGAAGTACAGAACCATATCATTTGCTGCTAGTGTGGAGGCAGCATATCAACCCATTTCTCCCATTTTGTGTGTTACCATTAAGGACTAATTGTCCCTCTCCCTTTAGTGTCCTTCATCTGAAGGCACTGACGTGTGCCTCATATTACACTAACTCCAGCTGGATAGTCCTGCTGAGCTGACTCTTCCCTGCAACATTTTCCTTTCACTCTGTCTTCAGATGTTTTTTCTTTTTTCTTGAATGCGGTGTATTTTCAGGCAAGATCAGAAGATGATGTCACTCATCAGAGCTGGTGCAGCTTGAGCAGGGTCTCAGGAGAATGTCTCTCCTCCTGATGTGCTCTTACCTGCATAGCTCACAGCAAGGCACTCACCCCCTCCCTGCTGCCACGACTGAGCACTGACGCTCTTGCTGCTTGCAGGCTGCAGGCTTGCTTTTAATTGCACATCATCAGCAATTCTCCAAAGGGCCGTTAAATGGAGCCACTCTCTCCTTGTCTGCCTGACACGAGGAGATGTGCTGGGTTTGGCTTAGCTGGAAGTAGCTCTTTCCATGTCTTTTGAGGCATTTTCACAAAGCGGATGGCTTGTTCAGTAGGAAAGTGCTACAGATCATAGGCACAGTTAATTAGCACTTATGAATAGAATGAAAGTGGGAAGGAAAATCAGAGGAGTAAGAACAAAAATTAACAGGAAAATCATGTAGGTCTGTAAGAGCGAAGCACTCAAAAATAATAACAAATATATGGAAACTGTAGGTTTTACAGTTATTTTTCATTCCCAGTCTAACATAAAGCAAATACTATGTGCCATGTAGTTCAGTTGAGCTAGCGCGCACACACACACACACACAGAGGTATGTCTGTCTGTCAGACAGGTGCCTCTCTGCTGCCAAACAGCCATGAAACAGAAGAGTACTTCAATAGGGAGAATAGAGTAGCGCTGTGTGTGGGTGTCACTGATGCTATCATGAAATTTTTATCAACCCGCTGAACAAGGGCCTCTAGTGTCATTTTACTTTCCTTCCTGTAGCTGCGACTCTTTGTTAGATTTTTTTTTTTTGCACGACTGTATTATGACAAGCTTAAAAGCATGAACTGTGTTGCTGAAGTGACAGGCTGCCCTCTCAATGGCTAAATACAGGCACCAAAAGTCTTGCTGGTAAAAAAGCTATAGCTTTTCAAACAATCCACTGACTACAGGAGGATAAACACTTTTCAACCCTTGCTGCTATGAGGCAAGAAACTTAGTGTAGCATGTAGTTAAAGATTATACTATGTTACAAAAAATACACAAATGGTCTGAACAAAGGCTAAGTATCATTTTGGGCATAACTGACATTTTGAGCCTTTTGAGTGCCTGACTTGGCAATTCTACTCATAGAATTTCACTGTTATGAAAAAGCATTGTTTCCATGATTGTATACAAGGACAATCCAGTAGGCTCAGTATAGTCAATGTACCTTATTTACTCATTAGTCAATACACGCACTTTACATTTTCTGAGAGAAAGAATCAGTGATCAGAAGAAGTCTGTCTCAGCTATTGTGACATCTCAATGATTCTGAGACAAATCAGAAACAGCAAGGAGTTATGGTAAACTTTGTTTTTCCTGTCAGAGCAGGAGGCTGTGACTGTCTTCTGACTTTTTGTTTCCTTTGTATAGTGCCAGTGAGTCATTTTAGGGAAGAAAAGCCACCCATGAGCCAAGGGTTGGTCCCTACTGTCTCTTTCTATCTAGCTGTTTATGCTGGGAGTACGCACCCTCCCTCTGTGCCTAACTGTCTTATGCTACTCTTTAATAGCAACAGTGATGTCCCAAGACATGTTAGCCTGGAAGACCTATTTCCAGTTTGTGTCCTAGCTGTCAGGGGTGATCATTTTCCCTCCACTACTGGATTTTATGGCAGTTCTGTGCAGCAACAAAATTTCCTGTCAAAACCCGCCTTGTCGGGAGGTTATCGGGTAAGGAGAGGAACCAAGATTCTCATTTTTTAGCATTAGTTTGAAGAGGAAAAAGCAACTGTGATCCTGTATGACAAGTCAGGTGATGCAGGACTGAGTGACAGAAAACAAACATCAGACTGAGACTGAAATAATTGAAGAGCCAAAGGTTTTCTTTGCTGGCAGAAATAATTCAGTGAAGATAAAGGCCTCGTGCTCTCTTTCCCTGCCAGTGCTTCTTTGCCTCCAAGCTGGGTCAGAATCAAAGCTTGTCAAATAAATTAAACAAATCAAATATTGTTCATAGCTTTCCCTTCAAAAAATTCACTTCATAAATAGTCTGTGTATATTCTTCAATCATTATGCCAGCTCTGAAATTAGGAAGAGAAATGGGTATTTCATGCAAATTTAATCAAATATGACCTTCAATGAGTAGCACTCTCAGCTACTCAGCTAAGAGCCCACGACATGAGCCCAAAAGTTGCTTTCAGGTTTTTCCCTCCTAATTCCCAATTTTCATCAGACTCCTACAAGAATCTCCTGCCCCATTGAGAGGTTCAGCACATCTCCATCTGCTCTGACTCTAGAGTTGCCTTCCCTGTCAGGAGAAAACATTTTTACCTTCTCCTGATAGTAACGAAGAGAACTTCATCTTCATACTTAAACAGTCTTCCTAAATGTCTCTAAAAACCTCAGATGCTCCAACTCCTGTGTAGGGCAGAGACTCCAGCTCCACGATTGCATTGCTATTTCACACACTGATGATTTGTTTCTTAGGCAGCAGTGACATGACAGAAGCTTTGTGTCAGCTTAACACCACCCTCATCCTCACTTTGGGAAAGTTTTGATCATGTTTATCTTTCTGAGTGCCAGCAGATATAGATCTAGGTGAGGAACTTAACTTTAGAGGTGCAAAGCATTTCCACAGGACAGGTGATGGGCTGGATGAGAGGAGAGATGAGTGATGGTAGTAGGACAGTGTGAGTATGCTACCTCACCTGATCATGGTGAGGGCAAACACAAAGACTTCTTTAAACAGCTCAGGCTTCTGTATCACAGACTCTTGTCCTTTGGGGAACTTTAACCTCCTTTCATCTTCTGGAAGGGCAACCCAGCAGGATGCAAGTCTTGGAAGTTTTCTGGAGGTGGTAGGGAGTACTTTTTGCTACAGGTACTGGGTGAGCCACACAGGGCAATGCTCTCCATCATATGCTATTCAACACAGAAGAGCTGGCTGGGGATCTGACAGTTGGTAGCAGCCATGGCTGCAGTGATCATTCAACAGTGGAGTCTGAACTCCAAGTGAGCGGACTGTTGCTTGTTCAGGGAATTGGTAGGTGAAATCCCATGGGAAAGCTCTGAAGGTATCTTTGGAGAGCTGGCAAGCCTTTAAGGACAGCACCCTCCAAGCACAGGTAGAGCCCATCTCAATATTCTAGAAGACAGGTGGGTGTTAACAGGAGCTGGCTTGGCTCAGTAGGAGGCTCACAGCAGACCTCCAGCACAGAAAGGCAGCATGCAGGAGGTGGAAGAAGGGACAGGCTAAAACAGAACACAATTATGGGAAAGAGTATTTATTGGAAATACTCTCCCCCCACCTTCCAGGGAAGAAAGTATTTATAAGAATCTAGAAAAAACAAAACAAACGAAAACCCAAAAGACAAAGAAGTCAGAGACCAGTCTATCTTAAGGCAGAATTATCAGAAAAATATTTCTTTAAACTCTCTCTAAATGTCTCAAGTCATAGAAGACATATGGAAGCTCCTCTGGTAATTCTTGGTCTGCCACACTGGGGTGGCAAACCCAGAATGCTTTCAATAATCATAAAAAAAAAAAATCCCAAACACCCAACAAACTATCAACACTTGCAAATTAGCTCTTCAAGAAAGGTTTTATAGTTATCAGTGTGACACAGCCAATTTCTGTTGGGAGACCTTCTTTGTAGGAGTCTTCAATTTTCCACATTACTTTCAAACTAATGAAACCTGCTTTACTCCTTCATGAATCTAGCAGTTAGAGGACCAAAAGCCTAAGCAGAATGTTAAAATAGAACAGTCATATCTTACCAAAAAAGTTGAAAACAACAAAAAAACCCAATCCAAATCTTGAATTTACAGAGTGACAACTCATTTCTAGGAAGGAACTTGCCTGAGGCATGCAGCTATGCACAAAAGTGAGGCAATTCTCAACACGAGGCAATTCATTATAATCATGGAAGATAAGGACAGAGGGGCTTGGTCATGTCACTCCATTGCCTGGTTTTCCTTCATTTCCTGAGCACTGATTAGCCCAAGTGTCCCTGCGGTCTGTAATAAAGCTGAACCTACCCATGCTCCCATAGGCTGTACAATGCAGCTCTTTTTTTCCTGAGAATTTAAAAGCATATGGGCATCTAATTGTCACTTGTGGCTTTGGCAACCTCCCAACAGATGCTCATCAGTTTGGAAATAGCCATCTTGCTAAATTTTGAAATTTGTCAGTGTGCAGTGCTGTATCTGGCAGAATCCTGTACACAGGTCAAATACATAGAAGCACCTGAAAATGCTGCTTGGGTCTATTGTTCTGATTTAACTTGACCCATTCAAAATGCCCCTTTTGCTCTGACAAACATACGGGCTACATTCAGCCACAAACTGGCAATGACAGAGAGCACAGGCAGGCTGGAAGATGGCAAGTATCACCAGGGGAAGAAAGAATGAAGATTAGAACAAGCTCTAGTTTATGCATTAGGCAACCGGGAATAATGAACTTCCTTTACCAAGCTCTAAGGTTTGGGAATCTTAAAACTGAGACCCCTATACTGCTACCCCCGGTAGCTGAACGGGAACAAACAAGACTCCCAGTCAGCCTCTGAACACAGCAGCTGATCCCTATAACCTTATTTTGCATATAGATACTGTAGCTGGAGGAAGAAGCCTTATGAAATGACTTGAGCCTGGAGCTCTAGCAGCATGGTACAGCAGCTTCCTGTTTCTATCAGCACAAACCAGGTAGGGATGCTGCTGCAGACTCTCTAGGTGTTTTTGTGCAACATGTGGGTATCCTGATCAAGACAAATTTCTTCTTTGCTTCTGAACCAGCAGAGCTATTCTGACAAAATCTGATAATGGAAACACTGACCGCAGAAATCTGTCCTTAGTACAGCTCGCTTCATATAAACCCAGTATGTGACAGGCAAAAGTATGAAAGGACGAAGACAAGGACAAAATGTGATCCTAGGGCTCAAAAAGGGCTAGGAGAGTTTGTTCAGTTCCTAGCCTCTCCAAATCTCATGTTAAAATATTAATTAATGTTTACACTTTACTGAAGTATAGAGAAGTCTCAAAAACACTGAATATTGAAATATTGAAAGTCTTAAATACAAGATTTTGAGTCCAGTGAAAGAGAAACTCGTGTCTCCTACTCTTCACCCCTAGTCAGTGAGTTCCTGTGTTACACTGGGAATGAGCTGGCACTCACACTGGTAAAACACATCCCTTTCTGCATCCCAGATGACACGATGTAACAGCTGATGGCCCTGCCCCCATCACACCTTCTCTTGTCCCTCTCAGTTGGGCAGCTGAGTCCTTCCACTTGAGGGAAAAATCAAGTCAGTTCAGACCACCCACAGAAGAGGTTTTACTGCAAAAAGGAAAGTCTCTCCTCCAGGCATTCAGTCCCACATCTCTAACGGCAGAGCTACATGTCGCCTACGCAGTTTGCAAATCCCTGGAGGAAGACCTGACTCTGTGCCACCATAAGCCAGTGACCACAAGTCACTGGATGAGGCCCACAGACCATCTGCCTTGCCTGGGGCTCTGTGAAAGCCACCAAGACAACCAGAAAGCAAACCTCCAGGGACTCCCAGGGGTCTGTATTTTGATGCATGCAACACAGTCACAGTTTGAACATAGGTAAATACTAAATATACTGCAAAGGATTTGTTTTATCCAGATACCATCTTTGAAATTTAAGACAGATTCAGAGTAGAGGTTGCTCCTCAGCTTCTCAAAAAGGCTCCAGGCACCAAGACCCCACTTGCTGCGGTCTGTACCCATCTTCAGGCAGCACTAAGTCACTTGCAGCAGTATTTCAAGTGCAACTGGGAGTGAAACGCTGGACAAGGGCTCACTCCAAGTCAGATCACACTAAAACTTGACAGCTGCAAACCAATGTAAGGAGTCAATCTACTTATTTCTCTTAATTTTAAAGTCTAGGGATGATAAAAATTTAAACAAAGACTATGTTCTCCTTAAGCTCAATTAATGCTTGCAGATTTCTGGGTGAGAGATGCCAGCTTTGCCAATCAATCAGACAAGTTTGTCCACAGAAGAATGAAACATGAAGCAGAAGAAAATATCAAAAAGATCTGGAAAATTCTTAAGTATTCATGTACTTTCTTTGTTACAGATTGTACAGAAAATATTACCTAAAATGTTTTTACCCATCTGTTGAAAACACACACACATTTTCACTTAAATACTGTATTTAATAAGATGTAATCTTGTAATAGCCTTGCTAATTTTCACAATCACCAGAATCCAATCACAAAATGCAAAAGAAACCTTAAGACCAATCACAGACCTGGAGACCTCAAGGCTCGTCTGCTACATGGCGTTACATACAGCAGTATGTACTGTTTCAGCTTACAGCAGCAGCTCATTACTTCTTATTTCAACAATCTGAACTTCAGGCTATTTTAGAAAAAGCTGGCAGCATTTCCATCTCCCAATGAAGACTCTGCAGTACACTTATCTGAAGTCAAAGCGTTCCTGATTTTTCCAAAAGTGATAGCAATTCATTATAAACCTAGTTCAAGCACCACTTGTCAAACTGAGTACTCAGCCTGGTGTAGCCAGAACATCAGCAGATTTCAGCTGAAGAAGTCAGATACTACTCTCCCATCACAATCACAGATGGACAAATCAACCATTTAATCCTTCTCTGCTTTTTGCTGATATTCTTGCATACTGCTGGTTCTGTAGGGAGAAAGCTGCCTCTGATTACATGCCCTTGCAACCTGAAATACAAGTAATTCCTGTAATACATATAAAAGCAAAGAACCCTGAGGTTTGCTTTTTGTTTATTTGGGATTTCTTGGGGGTTTCCTCAATTAAGACTCTGATCTGCTGTACAGCTGACCATGGCAGAACTGTCCGAGTATGTAGCCACAAAACTGAGCCTTACATTATTAGTTTATACTGATCATTAATCTGTCCTATTAGGCATCAGGATAAGGTAGACTTTCATTTACTCAATTAATAACATAATCAGTATTTGTGCCTAATGGTACATTTCTTGCTTTAAACCCCAGGCATACTTACTTGGTATGAAGGAACATGGAATCAAATCTATCTTTTACCCCGTCACCTTAAACTTTATTAATATGGACTGGAAGGTCTGAAGATTGAAGATCAAGTCTGGAAAGCAAACACTACTTTCTGCTACTATTAAGAAAGCAAAAGATTCCAGCATATGAACCACAACTGAACTTAGCAACCACTTGAACAGAAAGCATGGAGAAAATAAATTTTAAAAAGGAATTATCTTGGTTTGCTTTCCTGTACTTGCTTCAGTTTATAAGGCCAGACATTAGAACTGAATATTCCTACAAAAATGGAGCCTCAAGAAGCAGAGCTGTTGGAAGGAGCTTTCTGAAACAAAGAGCCTTGAGCAGAAATTTTTAGAAAACTAAAAGGAGCCTTCAAATAACACTTTTTGAGGCCGAGCTGCTTGCAACTAATGACAGTAGAGAGAAAACAGCGGAGAATACAATTTGAACTTGATGGAAAACAAAAAGGACACAGAGAAGAAGACTGAACTTCAGAGAAGGGGAATAAGCACGTGGCGACAGATGTAATGAGAAAGATCTGATACAAACGGTTCATGTGAAATAGTACAAAAAGGAACAGACAGATGCATAATACCCACACAACTTCACTGCTGCAATCAGGCTGAACTGCATACTTAAGACATGAGACAATAGTGAAAAAAATACAATTTCACCTTTTATTCCCAAAGCTGTATTTTCCCTAAGCCCAACCAGCAAAGCAGACGAGGTCAGATTAATCACTAACGCAATTCCAGCTCACTTGGCAGACTTGCACCTGTCAATATTAAAGGAAGACTTCATTCACACTTAGGGTGAACTCCTGAGAGAGAGGTCAGGCTAGTCTCCTGCTCACTCAAGGATAACCAGTAACAAAGGATTGTCCTCTGAAAAACACAATGCTTAGAAATACACCTTAATGACGTTACTAAAGCATCATGCAAATGTAGCAGTGATAAAATGCAGTTTAGAACACCATTGGCTCGGTAAGATCCAAGAAAGAAAAATATTGTGTGATTGACAGCTGCTACAAAAGAAAAGCTACAGGGTGAATCTTACCTGTGGAGAAATGAGACTCAAGAATGTGCAGCCCTATGCTTTTATTAAGGCCCTTCTTACTATTCCTAGAAAAGCACTAATTTACTGAAAAAAACCCCAAAACATAGCCTAGTGGCAGCAGACTGGCTTAGCCCGCTTGGCTTACAGTTGCCATCAGATGTGACATAGGTGGAGGATGGAAAAGAGGATGTCTAATTAATGCCCCCAATTCTTAATTTCTAATACCTATGGTAGAGCAGTCTCAAGCTGCCTAGACATCACAGCACCTAAACACAGGTTTGAAAGCTTCTCGCACTTTGTTTTCTCTTTGCTACTTCTCTGTTCCAACATTGCTCAGTAAGGTCTCATGGGAGGAAAACCTAAGGATGGAAAAGAGTACAGGAGACCTGGCAGTTCCCAAACAAATAATATCAAGGTAACAAGCTCAAATTATGCCAATAGAAATAAAGGACAGCAAGTGCAAAAAGGGACCAACCTGACCAATAAAGAGCTCTTCACTGACCTCAGAAAAGCATTTGAGTAATGGAAACAAAGACAGATTATTTAATTAAGTAGCAGCAACAAGAGATCACACAGACCATAACAAAACAAAATAAGCAACAAGTTGAAAGGAGTAAGAAGAGACTGCTCTGTAAGTGTACCTGCATTAAAAGAAAAAAATAACTCACAAGGAAAGTGTTAGCTAAGCAAGGTGGAAGAAAAACAACTGAAAGATGATGACATCAGAGATAAACTGATGGCTGTTTTCACTTCAGGATTCCCTAGTGATGGCAAGTACAAGCAACCATATTCTTATCACTGAAAAAGAAACATCTCTGCCTAGTAAGAGAAAAGAATGGGTTATAATACAAGTTTCCTGAAGTTTGATGTTCACAGGTTCTCTAGACCCCAAAGGCTTCTCTACAAGACACGTTAAAAACTCCTATGTTAATCTTATATTAATAAAGATATGTTAAAAAAAGGTGCCTCAAAACCAGTACTAGTAGCTCTATTTGAGAATTAGCAAGCTGAAATGCCTGTTTTTAAACAAAGTCGGGGAAGGAAAGAAGCAGCAAAAACTTCTTGAACAGAATCAAGACCATTAATTTTTATTTCTAAAAGTTATTTTGAAACAAGTATTCAAACTTTACTCATTTATGCTTTCCACATTAACTAACACAAGGCAGACAAGAACAAGTTACATTAAAATCCCTTCTTCCACAGCAGTGTAATGACAAAGCAGTAGATGAAGTATCTTTACTTTGACATCTATCAGAGGACATTCTTATAAGCAAGACAAACACAGCTTAGATGACACTATTACTGTATGAATGCAGAACTAACTAGAGTTATCAGAAAGGAAAAAAATACAATCACAAAACAGGAAACTGTAAGGGTATCCTCCAAAATTATGTCCTAGCATCAGTTCCATCGATATTCTAAACAATTTAGATGATGAAATCAATAGACAATATGGAGTTTGAATGTCCCCCAGATCTACTAGGGACAATATTCAAATTAAAGAATTCTCTTGTCAAGTTAAAAAGTTGTCTAGAAAAAAGATAACATTTATTACTGATAAAAGGAATCATGCAAAATTCAAGTCTGAATCTGTTGCTGCAGCAAACACGAGCTCAGATGTTTGACATCTTAAATGTCATAACACAGAAAAGGGGTATAAAATATTCCACACTGTTTAATTGCCTCACACTATTTAGCGCACACTTATTTCCCCTGACAATAGGAATATAACAAATGAGAGGGTGTTGAATTAAAAAAAAAAATAAAAATAAATCCCCTTCTCTCCCCCAGAACAATTCCTGACTTTGGATCTACAAATCTTCATGTTTCATTAAACTTCAGTTCAGAGATTTGGCAATCTTTCACAATTTAGAAGGGAAAAACACTGCCACCTCCTGGAGTCACTGAAGCTGGCAGCTCTCTGAATGCCTGTGTTCTGTTCCCCATTTTGCATTGCTTTCTATGCATTGAAAAGTAACCTCAGGGACTGAGCAAGTCATCACCAGATGTTGCATTTAGAAATAGATAGCATACCGCTTACAAGACAAATCTTGGTGGTAAGTTCAGTAGCAACCTGAATCAGGCCCTCTTATCCACCTCCACCAAATTCTACATGCTTGAACAGCTTCCTTTCTATCAGCCATTCTTATCACATACAAATCCCGAACAGAAATCTCCATAAAAGCAGGAATGGTGCCAGAAACCAAATACAACAGCTTATTCTCACTAAAAGCATAGCAGGCTGTATGAAGTGGAATTGTAGGTGACTCCCAACCTACAGTTTTCAAATCTTTCCGCTATCATCTTGCTTTTAGTGTCAAGGATCCATATTACAATCACCAGTTTTCATCCAACAGCCTTCAAGAAGCAGTTTCTGAGAATGTACCAAATGCTCTATTAGTATAACCTAGTCAGGCATACACTTCTGCTCTACACTAACCAGCTCAGAACAGTCCATAAAGAGGTACGTTGTTTCTGCAAACAAATAGAAAATTACCTCGGTAACCACTCCCAACCCCGGCTGCCTGCTATTAGTTACAGCAGTATCCCAGATTCCTTATCAGAAATGTTTTACAACAAGGGGGAGAAATAGCCAGTTTTCAAGTAACTTGCGACACACCTAGTAGTAACAGTTCATATTGAGGTAAACTGCTAGCAGTGTTATATAAAAGCTCATCTATTTCCTCAGCAACACTCATTCTTCTAGTGCACAGTTCCAGGTCTAATTGGAAGCTCCCTTTGGGATCTAGTGCTCCATGTCAGTTGCTATCCTGCCCAAGCATGCAGCTCAGTTGCATTTCTTTTTAAATGGATTATATCTGAAGTAGGACATTACACAGCTGCAAAGGTGGTGATAGGATAAGGGGCAATGGTTTGAAATTAGAGCAGGGTAGATTTACATTAGACATTAGGAAGTTCTTTACCAGGCAGGTGGTAAGACACTGGAATAGGTTGCCCAGAGAAGTTGTGGACATCTCATCCCTGGAAGTGTTTAAAGACCAGGCTGGATGAGGCTTCACACAACCTGGTCTAGTGGGAGGTGTCCCTGCCCAGGGCACTGGGGCTGGAACTAGATTATCTTTAAGGTCCCTTCCAACTCAAGTCATTCTATGAGTCTGTGAAATGTTTTAAAATAAGTTTTCTAATACTGACTACATAGAAGACATCATTCATGAATATCTTTTTCCTATTAATCCCTCCTGGAAGTTTGAAGTCTTCTTGAATGCTATAGCTGTTTAATCATTCCTCTGAGAAACCTACCAAAACAAAACCATAAATGTCAGGAGGCTGCCATAGTCGGAGAAGCATCAGTAATGCACAAGGGCTGAATTAGGATGAAAAACATAGCCGTGAAGCCTAGACACACAGCCAAATTTTTAGATGCCACTGCTTGGATACAACAGTTAAATCTTACAGTGTACTTGACAAGTGCTGTTATTTCCTTCTTCTGGCCATGTGAACAGTATGAATAGTTTATTACATCTAACACTATTTCTTATATAACAATTTCAGATGATTTCATGGTTTTGTCTTTTTCCTACTGGGAAGGTATTCTGTTTAGTTTCCTGAGGCTTCTGAAGGGCTTTACTGGTTATGGACAAATGAACAAAATGTAAGTTCCGTACAAGTATTTTAAAAGCACTCTCTGAAGAAGACAAAAAGTGTTTTTTCCTATACTTTCAGTGTAATTCTACAGTGTTTGGCTTCCTTCTATTCTGCAATTACAATTGAGGTTCACAGGAATATTTCAGCCTTCAATGCTAAAACTCAGCTTTTGGGTAAACTCAAGCAAAAGAATTCTGGATTTTTTTGGTCATCCTACCTCAGGTTCACTTTGCACATTAAATGTTCTGACGTGGTGTATCCTTAGAAAAGAATGATATAGACACCTTAAAAAAATTCCTTAAAAATTTAGGATCTTCAATACAGCATTCAGTTTATTTTCTAAAATAAAAAACATGCACATTTGTAATATACAACATTTGATTCTTACCAAAGAAATATCTATAAATATTATTTTCCTTTTAATAAAGATCTCTATCTACAGTCACAATCCTGAATGAAGACTTGTCCAGTTGTTTTTTAGGCAAGCAGATTCCACTGAAGACAATCTGTAGATCTGTATTGTTTCAGATGCTGGAAAGCAAATGTACCTGCAGAACTAGATAATTACCTCTTCACGCACTTGCCATTTGGCTAAACCAAGTTGGTTTCATGACTTATACAAAAGCAACAAAATTCCAGTCTTTATAGGCCTGTTCAGGTGATTTCCACACGAAAGAAGTATGGAAATAGAAATTTACATGTCAGACATTTCACTAAGAGAAAATGCCATATTTCTTCTCCAATTCTTCAACAGAAGTATCTTTCAATCCCATGTGGTTCACATGATTGAACAATACTTGTGTAACTGTAAAAGAAAATCCCAACATAAACTGTTAATTATTCACACTCTTAAGGTAAATTAGTCCAATTCTTTTCTCAGTGAGACTAAGGGTTGGATTATATAGCTGAAATATGAGTGAGTTTTTAGAACTACTGCGAGGATGAAAAAAAAGTAGCAAAGGGAGGCCCTCACTTTGTTTTGATGCCCACAAGCTGCCTAACAACAACTTCCTTAAACAGGTATATAATCCTGATAACACAGACAGCTTTTATTTTAGTTACTATCTTGGCACTCTGCCATTTAAATCCAGAAGAGAAAAGTTAATGCCAGATGGCAGATAAAGCTTACATCAGGTAAAAGGCATGAACGCAATTCACAAGAGGAACTTACTTGCACTTCAGTAAGTCAAACAAGTCATCTTATTTTAAGGAGATTCACATACCAAAATTTTGAAAGTTAAACGGTTATTGGTGAAACTCAGCTGCAGATAGTAAATTTGACATTATTTGGTCCCAAAGAAAAGTTTTACTTACAAGTGTCTCACTGTTATGTAGTCTGTCTGGCGTGCCAGATAAAGAAAATATTTAAGACAAAATTCACTTTTATAAACCATGGACTTCAGCCAATGTCAACCTGAATTGGAAGTTAATTTAAGTGATGTCTCAAGAACAGCAAAGATGACAGGTTGAGTGGTATAGAGATGTCTGCATTCTTTTTGCCAACAGTAAAGCTAGGATTGCCAAGAAATGGTCTTAAATTGTGTAAACTGTGTAATTTGGATACCTTGCATCTTGGATACAAAATTTCATACAAATTTCATAAATTTGTAGCATCATCAACTATAAGCTGAAATGCTACAGAAGCTTACTCTATCAGACTAAAATGCAGTGGTATTACTGATAAAAGGATTTAGCTCTAGTTTTCAAGTCTTAATGAGGAAACAAAAGATTAAGAAAAAAATACATGACATTCGTATTAGGTACTAAAACAATCAAAAAGCTAGACAACTAACTAATCTTAACTGATTATTACATAGAATAAACAACAAGAATAGCACTAGATTTTATGTATTTCTTGCTACATGCTACAATATCACAAATGGAATTTAAAAAGAAACTACTCAATTACTTACTTTTCTTCTCTGAGCCTGACATAAACATTACTGCCATATCAAATCTTTTTAATTCAGATAGCCTCTGGAGGATTTCAAGGATGAGCGATGGATCCTCTTTCCTGAAAATTATTAGAAATATAAAAATAACTATGGTTGATTAGAAAAATTCAGTAGCTGCAAGCAATATTAAAGACTTCAGGAACTAGAAATTAAAGAACCAACAGAATTCCCTTCTCCATCTCTCTCATATTCCCTGCCTCTCTCATCTTTCCTGTTCATTCTTCCACCCACAAAGCAAAGTCAACACTCAGAAATCTTTATGCAAGTATCGTTCTGGTACAGAGCAAGAGAGAGAAAAAAAAAAAAAAGCCAAGACTGATGCAAATTGATTGCTGTTCATGTACAGAATAGCTATTATACGATTTAATGCTTACACCTTGCCATAACATCACCTTATACCTATTCAGGTATGTGAGGGGAAGCAGTCCCCACGGTCATAGGAAGCTCAGCAAAAACCACCACGTTACAGTTGCCATCATTTTTATCCACACAGAAAATTCCTAGATTGTATTTATTTTACATTCTTCTGGTCAACACTGAACAAGCACTGTCTTTGTTACAAATACTAACAAAAAAATCATATTTTTATTTCATAACTTGTCCTGTCTCCTTCCAGAAGAAATGCTTTTTACCTTACTGCAAACCATTTCAACTACCTAGCCTTTATATGTCATGTCACCAAATGTAGAGCTGTATCTCTTAAGACGTCGCATTTCACTTATATGATGGATATTTACTTTTTTAAAGAAAAACAAGGGAAAGGCTAACATTGATTTACGTTTGCTTTTCTCCATAAAACAACACCCTAAAAACATTGAGTGTGTGCTCTCAGAGTAATTCAGAGAAGTGGTACACTGCTTCTGATGGGCAAAATTAACTTTAAGATTCAAATAGTAGAATGGATAGAAATTTTGTTAAAAAATGTCAGGTACTGTCTTATCAGAACTTTTATCTCCAACACACATTTACTACAGGATACTGTAAAATGCTAGCAGATAATTAAAAATAAAGGCTGCAATGCACCACAATAAGCACTGCAGAAAAATGAAACCCTCTGTATATCTCAGCTTTAGAAAGTTAATACAGAAAGCTAATATTGTGCAATTACATCTGGTAACAGCATACACAGTAATACAAACAAGAATTGAATCATACAGTCTAATACTCAGTTTCTGATGTTATTTAGAAGAACTTATTTCAACAGTATATATCAAAGGCTATTTATTTCTTCTTTTCTATCTGATTTTTCAAGGTATGTTTACTTTCTTAAGAAAGAACATTGGAATAATTCTAATTATTGCATCATGCTCATGTAATGCTGCATGCTGGAAATAATTGTTAGCCCAAGGATGGGATCAGTGGGGGAAAAAAACCAAAAAGGCAAATAAACAGAACAATAAGCAATGTAAAACAAAGGAGGAATTAAACTTACTCAATGTAGAAATCATGTAAAATTTTCAGTATCTGGTTAAACAAATCTGGATCTAAGGATTTCTGGAACAGTTTTGGATAAAGCGAAGGCTCTATTTGCTTTGGAAAAAAATGAAAAAAATTATTTTTAGACAAAAAAATACAGCTGAGTCATGAAAATTAGAAATGAATTTTTAGGATGTCTTGAACAATGATGAAGTGCATCAAAACAGAAAAGAGAACCAAGTCAGCTTTGCTATTTGATGTTGGGGTTTTGGTTTTTTTGTGATGATGACTGTTAACTTTTTTTAAAAAGAATGCTAAGCAATTTCTTTTATATATATAAGCAGAAGTACACACTCAGTAGACTAACATCTTTCAAGAATTTGTTCAGTTTAAAGAGGTAAGAATGTTGCTCTGCCTAATTAGCTTAGAAGCATTCATTTGAAAAATTAGAATTTAACATGGTTCCTAATGCATATAGGCCTACAGAATCAGAGCCTGTCTGAAAGAAGAGATTATGCAGAGACTGTACTCAAAATGAGGTTAAGTGAAAAGTCAGGCACAAGAGAAAAAACCAGTCAAATGTGGATCAAACTACTTAATATTATGTGAAGGCAATTAAAGAGAGGGACTACTATGCATTGTTAAGACACTCTAAACATAGCGACCCCTTCCACCTACATTTGTGCTGTTTCTTCAATGTCAGTTGAAGAAACTGTCCAAGCAGTGTCAGTCAATACTATATTTCATACCTTCAGGTACAAGTACATATTTTCCGGGCAGTCTTTCAACTTCCTGAAGTCAGACTCAAGTTGGAATGAATTTGCAGGAATGTCAGGGATTGGAGAAACAGAGCTAGATGAACTTTTGATTTCTTTTTCTCTCTGCTTATTCACATGGAAAGATGAATGAAACATTGATGAATTTCCTTTCACACTAGGAGGAAGCCTGTGCAGAGATTTTGAAACACATAATGAAGAATACATCTAAGGAAATCCTACACTGAGACATGACTGGAGGTCTTTCAATTCCTTTAAAATCTAAAATACTATCAATTTTGTTTTAAATTTTATT
>WTSP01020626.1:0-15062 GCA_025331215.1 Actenoides lindsayi
AAGTCCCTCCCCAGCTTTCTTGTAGCCCCCTTCAGATACTGGAAGGCCACAAGAAGGTCTCCCCAGAGCCTTCTCTTTTCCAGACTGAACAACCCCAACTCTCTCAGTCTCTCCTCATAGGAGAGGTGCTCCAGCCCTCTGATCATCCTCGTGACCCTTCTCTGGACACGTTCCAGCACATCCATATCCTTCCTGTAACAGGGGCTCCAGAACTGACTGCAGTACTCCAGGTGAGGTCTCATGAGAGTGGAGTAGAGGGGAAGAATCACCTCCCCCGACCTGCTGGTCATGCTTCTCTTGATGCAGCCCAGGATACGATTGGCCTTCTGCACTGCAAGAGCACACTGATGGCTCATGTTGAGCTTCTCATCCACCAGCACTCCCAGGTCCTTTTCCTCACAGCTGCTCTCAAGCCAGTCACTGCCCAGCCTATATTGGTGCTTGGGATTGCTCCGACCCAGATGGAGAACCTTGCATGTGGCCTTGTTGAACTTCTTGAGGTTGTCATGGGCCCACCTCTCCAGTCTGCCAAGGTCCCTCTGGATGGCATCCCTTCCCTCCAGCTTGTGAGCTGCCCCACACAGCTTGGTGTCATCGGGAAACTTGCTGAGGGTGCAGTGAATTCAAGCACAATGGTGATTTGCGCAATGCTTTTTCCAGGAGTGTGGTACCTTTCAGAATGAAATCTGTGGATCACCTTTCATGTCTCTGGCACACAGCCATCAGAATAACTCTGTCTCTCTTGCACAGCAGCGTAGCGGCAAGATTGAAATAGTAAAGGGAAACAAAAGGAATGTAGTCAGACAGACCTGGATAGGGTGGAGATTGTGTGATTGTACTGGACTTTGCCTGAGGCAGCGAACTAAGTGTTCACTTTTGCCAAAATAAGTCACACATTCATCATTACTAGTGCTTAGAGCCTTAACAGCCCAACCAAAGCTGAGATACGGTTGAATCGTGAGATTTTTAAGTAGATGTAATGTACTTTGAATTTAAAAGCATTTTTCCAAAGAAAAAATAAATAAATATATATATATATAAATTCTTAGAAGCTTAATGCAGAAGTTAAGCATGCATTAAATAAATCAATTTGATTTTGGCAGCTCTTTGAGGAAGCTGTTTAAAATGCAGGGTTCTGTTGCACCTACTGTTAAATCTGTAGTGATATTGTTTGCTTGCAGAATGAGACTCCCTTGTAGCTGCTATGGTAGGGTGAAAATGCTGAGCTGCACCTTACTGGCTATCCTGCTTTTGTGCTATGTTTTCCCTTCCTATCTACTGTAACAGTTTGCAAACAAAGGTCTGTTGGAATAATCAAAGTTAGAAAAATCCCATATTTTTTTAGTTAAATTGAATCAGACTGCTGGCTATGAGTTAAGAGTCACTGATTTGTCATCAGATTCAGGAAAAAAAGCAACATTTACCAAGGAAGAAATGAAGTACAGCTAGACATCAGAGCCGTTCTCTTTGGTTTGTTGCAGGTGGATATCTTTATCTGGGTCCGTATCTATATATATGCATCCACAGCAAATGCAAGGAAAACAACAGTTTCACCTTTAACAAGATTGAGCCAGTCCAAAAAAATCTGTGTTGTATATTAATTTTCGATCATTGACCATTTTAAATGTGACCTCTTAAGTGCAAGTAGCTGTGTTTTGAAGATGTAAACAGCATCTGATATTAGCTATTCTATGATACAGGATAAATAGAAGTCATTAGACGCATTTAGATTGAAGAAGGGCAGGGTCAAAGTCTTGAACAAAAAAGATGTACTTTAAGTGTGAGTGTAGGAGAGTTTTTTTTCCCAAAGAACAATTTGGTCATTATCCTTGAGTGTAAGCATGCATATTGCTCCCCAGAAAATGGTGTAGAGGTGGAGGACAAGGTGTAGGTGGTTTCTACCATGTCTGAGATACATCTTGGAGAACCTGGGAAAGGATCAGCTTGTCTGTGTTAGGGATTTGGAGCTGGTAGTGGTGGCTTGACCTTGACCCTTCTCAGACCTGTGTTGTTTCCTGAATGCTGCTTATGCAGGTAGTTGCTGGTCTTTTTCCTGTTGAGGGATGCTCCTAAACCTTGATCCACCATTGATAATGGCCTTCTATGACTGTTCCACTCACTGGCCAAATGGAGGAGACTTGCAGTGGTTCCTTCCATAGAACTTTTCAGAGCAGCTTGGAGGTTAGTTTCACAGAATGTGATTAATGTGACAGAGGTAAAAAATGCAAAATGGAATAGCTGTGACAAGACTGCAGGCAGGTTTTGTAAGAGTGTATGTTCAGCAATGGCATAGACAGGTTCTACCCTCTTGCAGTTTCTGAACCTGAGGTCTGCGGGATAGATAATATCTCATGGCTTGCTATGTCACAGTGTTCTGGATGCACATTTACAGAAGAATCCTGAATGTCTGAAATACAGCTTCTAGTGGTCTGCTGTTAGGGTGGGGTTTTTGTTCTTTGTTTTTTGGTTTGTTTTTTTTTTTTTTTTTTTTTGAGGGGAGTGGGTGATGGTTGTGATTGAAACTGCCTTTGAGCATGAAAGCCTGTCCTGGAAGTTGGTGCAGTGATTCTCAGACTTTTTAGATTAGGATTCCCTTAGTAGATCTTGTTCTTTCTTGATGAAGGTCACATTGCGTATGATCTTCCCTCCATACTGGGTTGAATATAAACATTGTGTGACACATGTGGCTGACAGACTGTTTGGCAAAGGGAGGTGAAAGAGGTTGAGAAAGGAATGCAAGGAAAGGAAAAAAGTCTTGATGAAATTGTCTTAGAGGCACTTGAATTAAGATACTCTAGACCTGAAATTTGCCTATTTTGAAAATCAGTGGTATAATGCACTCAGCAGTGACCAGTGGTTCTGCTGAGACCGTGGGGAGCAGGTGCTACATGTGGAAGGGGAGCAGAACACCAAAACTACGGAGTCTCTTTTGCTTTAGGGAGAAGATAAAAAAATACTTCCTTGTTTGTTTCTTCACCATTATTTCATACTGGAAAAGAAAAACTGTCCTGTTCATACTTGTTCCCTTCCAGCTTATCCGTTATCCTGATCTTATCCATTCTTCTAGCAAAACAAGGCTACTTCCACCCAATTCAACGCACCAATCTAGTCACCTTTTCTGCTTTGCTTCAGTGCTTTTTGCAATTGTGGGACTTTTCTGCAACCTACTGTCACACAGTCAAACACAGACACTTCTGTTGCTGGAGAGCGTGTATGAAACATGGTAGAGGAGTTGTTTTGCCTCCTTCTGTAAGACTGTTGGCAATGTCTAGATGCACTAGGTTCAGGGCCTGGGCCTCTCTAAGTCTACCTAGAAGCACAAGAGAAGTTCATGTAGTAGTGTGAAAGAGCTCATAGGGCATCATTATGATCGTAGATGTTTGATTGCTTTTTAAAAATTTTGTGATGTTGCATCCAATAGGGTAATATAAATGTTTTTGTTGTGCATTTTCTGTCAGGGTGAAGACTCTAGAAACCTACTGGGACTACAAGGAAGCTGCATTAAATTATCAAGAAGCCTGGAAAGTGCTGCGTAGCCAAGCCCTGCTGGGTTGGGTCAAGAATTCCAAGGAATACCTGCACTTCACATGAAAATATGTGTGGCTGTGTAAAACCAGCAATAAACCCTGGTGCACAGCAGATACCTCTGCAGTTCAAGAGACAAGAAAAAGCATCCTCTAGTTCAGGTGCTGTAAGGAGAGAGGAGTGAAAAGGAAAGCAGTTTAGAGGAGTCTTTATTTTGGTTCAGGTGAAGCCTCATTTTATTGAAATATAGAAAAGGATTATTGCAGACATTCAATTTCAAGCCACATGAAGCAATAAGCTTCCAAAGAAATGAAGCAGTGATGTGCTGTCCTTTCACATCTGATGACATGATCTCTCAGCCATAGTCTATTGGAAGAAAGACTGTCATTGTAAAATTTTAGTGCTGGATTTTTCGTTTACTCTTCATAATGTTATGGTTGGGTTTTTTTGTTGCTGGGACAACCCTAATGCATAGTACATAATATTTTTATAACTCTTGGCTCTCCTTGTCTGGTGCCTGGAAGAATTTTCCACGTCCCCCAGCCCCACTGCATCTAACTGGAAATAACTAGTTCTGTTAAAGGGTCTTTTTTCTCTGAGTCCTTCATATAAGCTTCTATTCAGTAAATATAGCTAAAACAGAAGGAAAAGAGTGCTAGGGGCAAGACTGTGTCAAATAATACCACTTAGGATATCCTGTGCATCTCTGGTTTTTTTTTTTCAAGACTTTACCTGACAAACCCTTAAACTGCTTTGCTTCTGGGGGCAGAAATCTCCTAAATTACCTCGTTCAAACCTGTTAATCCTGTCTAATTCTAGCCAAACCTTTCTCTACTTTTCAGTGTTTCAAGCACTGTCCACCCCCCTGCTCCCCCCTGTGATAAGTGGTTAATTAAAAGCAGGGATGCCTTAGCCATTTATGTCACTGTTTCCTGGCAAGTGTTCATTAATAGCCTGGCAAAGGTGGAGATGTTTGGGGGGGACTGGAAGCAGTCTCTGGCAGTCGTTGCCTTTATGCTTTATTAGCAAGTAACATCTGCGTGCAAAACAGTCAACACTGTGAGCTGAGAGAAGCAGCAGGTAATCCTCAAACTTTCTGTGGCAATTTTTGCCTTCTGTGAGCAAGTTCAGGACTATGTGTGCTAGTACTAAGCACACTCCCCTTTTGTACTTTTTCTGTTGTAAGCTACAATTCATAAAATATTTGGACAAGGTGGTGTCGGGATGAAAGAAGTGGGTAATTTAGAACTTAAGAATTCCTTAGTGGTTTTTCTGCTCTTTGGTATCTTATTTTGGATTTAAAAAATGGACACAGCAGTACTGCAAACAGCCTTTGCCATCAACCTACTGAGCTACATGAGACTGAACAGGACATACCACATAACAGTCTGAGAACTGATTACAGCAAATCCTTTTACTTCACACTTGGATTCACTTGTCAGATAAGAATAGTTCTGTCTTCTTTGTTGAAGAAGTAACAAAGAACTTGAATTCTGCATGTCCTCTCAAATCCAGCACTAACATGCAGAAAGACTACTTGTATTGGTGAGGGCAGGATCATGGTATATGTTTGTAGAGGGCAGGGGACTACAGAGAATGGTGACTTGCATTAGTCACCAGAGGGTGAAGAATGGCCAGAAGCCGTTGCAGATGGGCTACAGGGTGAACTGCTGAGGAGAAAGAGTAGCAGTTATTGTAACTGAGCAAGTAGCATTCCAAGGGCAGAGTCCTGTGGTGTACTTAGAGAAATAACCAGTAAATTTCCAGGCTCCTGAAATTTGCCTTTGTCATTCCCTGTAATCTTGCAGAAACTGTACCTTAATATACTCGTTTTCCCATTGATAATTAACAAGGTCTGTAGTGAACCTGCTGACCAGACTGGAATGTTCTTATTTCCTGTCCAGCTGCACTATTAAAATGGGTCACATAAGGCTAGTTGTTCTGTAGTCTTGGCATCAGAGTAGTTTTCAGATGAGCATTTATGATGTAAATTCTTTTAACTCTTTCCTAAAATTTAAGCCTGGCCGTTAGGAGAATTTGTTCCTGGTAAGATTTGCCTGTGTATTTGTAAAATACTTTGGAACTGTAGACTGCTGCTTTCTGCTACTTGTCAGGTTTACAAGTAGTTTTATTGATGCTGAACACTGATATTAACCTCTTTTTTTAGATGGAGTTGAGGATGTATTTAAGCCTAGAGTGAGTCAAGAAATACACAAAGGAGAGGGAAGGAGCTAAAACAAAACAGCATTTAAAAGACTGAGGGGCTAAGCCTTCAGGATCTTATACTGAACTAGATGGCATTTCTGAGATTGAAAATATTTAAATGCTGCATCTGTTTAATTCCAAAATGTCAGGAAGTGCTGTAGGTAGTACTCAGAAACTGCTCTAAAAATGAGAAAGAAAAAATGCAGAGAGGAGAGATAACACAATCTCTGCTTTTGGAAGAGGTAGGAAACTAAATTAAAGTCACCGCAAGCAGATCTTTGGAAGAATTGTACCTGGAAGGTAGCAGTTGATATGTTCCAAGCTTGGATCACTCCTTTACACAGGAGTAGCTGACACTGAAAAAGAGGGAGGGGTAGAGCATAGGGAGAACAGTAGAATGCTGGGACTCTGCCACAGGGTAGCAGAGTTGTGTGTCTGAAGTAGGGGGAATGAGGTGCTCACAGCTCATGGTTAATGAGGACAACTAAATAATTGGTAATGGGAGCAGCAGAGCATATGAAGGCACCAAGATTCTCAAGGCCTGTGTAAAATATCCTCTACAGAGGATATTTGTATTGCCCAGGATAGCTCCTTGACTTTCCCAAACTAGTATGCTTATGTTTAAGGAAGTCAAAACCAGAGCACAGGAATGAGTGGTTTTGTCAAAGTGTAGAAGTAAACAGTCCATTTGAGCTGGAGGCCGCAGTTTCATAAGAACATGCTAACATCCCACTACCTTTGAAAAAGCAAGGTTTTGATCTTCGCAGTGTGCTTCCACTGCTCACCTTACACAGGTTGGAGCACTTGCTGATCTCAGTATGTTCAGAATAAATTGAAGACTATGCAAATTACTGTTTTTGTAGAAAAAACAAATCATGTGCCCAAAACAAGGTGTAGCTTTTCACTAGAGTTAGGTCAGCTTTGCAGTAAGCCCAGTAAGCACTAGAGGAAAGGAAGAGCTCGGGCTGTACTGCTGAGGGCAGGAGGAGGTGAAGCCAGGCTTCCTTTCACTTCTTACAAACTATTAGCTAGTTATGAAACCACACGTGGAGAAAACGCCTGAGGCATCAGTATGGAAACGAAGCATGAATTACTTCTGGAAAGCTACTGCTGGTAAGGAGGAAAGAAAGGTGTTGGAGTTAAATTGGGAGCCAAATGTAGTTGAGGGGCCTAGCAGTCTTTCTCTCAAAGCATAGCCATCCCAGGAATCTGATAGTGTCATTAGAGGGTTGTGGCAGTGGTTTACAGGTGGAACCTAGATAATTTTTGAGGAAATACCATCTAAATTAATCTAGTACTGGTTTAGTTGTATTAGAGATGACATTTAAGTTAGCTTAAAGATGGGTGATGTAGAACTGTTGCTGCAGGAGTAGTAAGGTATTTTGTTTTCTGTTCAGTGTGTAAACTGAAATGCCTTCCCAGTCCTGAAGAGTTAACAGAAAGTGAAGATCACATGGGACTCAAATGTCTTTAATAATTTTACAAGAGTGACTGTACTATTTAAAGGGATGCATTTCATCTGTGCATTTCAATACGAAATTTCTTGATATTTTATGTATTTTAAGTGCATCTACCGATGAAAAGTAAAGTTACTGCTCTAGAAGATTTATCCCTCCATTGTCTGGGATTACTTGTCTGTCTGGGTTCCTAAGTCTAAACTAATAATTACAGAGACATTATAAAGACAGTAGTTAAGTAGTTTTTCAAGAGGCTTATGAAGGGTATTCCCGAAGTCACCTCGATTCACCTTCCCTTTTTTTGTTTAGATACATCTATGTGCTAGTATGTAATTAGCATTATATAGCAGTTCTAAGTTACATTTCCAACTCTCTTGTTAACAGCTAGCAAAAAGTACTACTCGATAACCTTAGACAAACTATGAAGTTTCAGCTTAAAGAGAACGTTTTTTCGGTAATAAAAAATTACAGACGAAACTACTTTTCTTCATTCTGAATAAAAAAAAAAATCTGTTAAAAGTAAACAATACTAAATGCATAGAAAGAGAGGGGGGATGGAAGGAATTAAAGATGGAAGCAGTGATGGAATGTTTACTAAAGCAGTGCTATACACTGCAGTGCTGTTCCGAATGAAAGGCTTACTGAAATCACCAGCACATTTTCAGATGCAGTAAGCATATTGTGACAAGCCTCAATAATAGTGTCAACATTTCACAGGCTCCTATCTTCTCATTTTGGAGTCCTGACAGTACCCATGAATAACTGTAGCACCAAACATAATTCAAAGCATAAGGTGACTACATGGGAGCTTGACTTAGTATGATTTAAGCTTGGAAAATTATGAATTTCCACTGTTTAAATTAAAAAAACTATTCCGCACCATATAGTGTGCAAATGAAGTAAAACTTTTCTTGGGAATCTAAACTGTAATTATTGTTTCCTTGATGGCTCACAAAATTCAAAGCAATGCTACTTTTCCAACCTAGTGTTATCCTTTAGTATCAAAGCATGAACTCCAGTACTGTGCAATTAGGTGAATTGGGTGTTCTTCCTGTCCCCCACCATCGTTCAGAAGCACAAGTTTGCCTCTGTCTGTAAGCAGAGGTAGCTGTATAACTATGGTAAGCACAGCTGGAGAAAAGTTGAGCACCTTATGAATAACAACTTTTTTTTTCCTTTCATGAGAAAGCCCCTTTACTTTTGCTGTGCTGCGTACATGCTTTGGCAATAGCGCTCATAAACTGGAAGAACTGATCCTGAATGCTTTATCTTGCACGCAGCATCTCTAGTTCTAGTTGTCTGCCTCGACTAAGTAGAATCATAGAATGGTTTGGGTTGGAAAGGACCTTTTGAGGTCATCTAGTCCAACCCCCCTGCAGGAAGCAGGGACATCTTTAACTAGAGCAAGTTGCTCAGAGCTCCATCCAACCTGACCTGGAATGTTTCCAAGGATGGGGCACCAAACACCCCTCTGGGAAACCTGTTCCAGTGTTTCACTACCCTCATTGTTTAAAATAAAAAAAAAACAAAAAACTTCTTCTCTGTATCTAGTCTGCATCTACACACTTTTAAAACCATCAAAAAGTCTTGTGTCTTTCTTAAAAGCACCCTTTATGTAGTGAAAGGCTGCAACAACGTCTTCCTGGAGCCTTCTCCAGGCTGAACAACCCCAGAATTTTTACTTGGAATGGACAGGTATATTTATATAACTACCAGTAACACAACTACTGCTCTTTTTTTTTTTTTTTTTTTTTTTAAACTCTCTGAAGAGCTGCAATTGCTTTAATCTGAATTCCTTACTGATTATTTCTCTCTGCAATAACTCATGTACAAATTAGACCTTCCAGTTCTCCAGCTCTCTGGTCTCTTCTTTATGTCATTCCTTCTTCTAGGTGCCCTTTCCTTATGTGCTACGCTTTTATCATGTAGGTCCTGCTTTCCAAGGCCCGTTGTACGTACTTCATTGACAGCCTTTTTTTTTTTTCTCTTTTCCTGATGAGATCTAGTAGCTCTGAAGCTACTGGTTTTGGAACTTGCAGATAGGTACCACTATCCACATACTAAAGGTTAACAAGCTGTACAGTGTCTAATAATATTAGTAGATGTATAATGCCTAAAAAATGTGATGTATAACTTTCCAGCCAAAATTAAAGAAATGACAGCACTACCTCTTTGTGACAGGAATTTTTATTGTACTTGTTTGTTAATTGAGGAACATACTAGCTCAATTCCACATGATCAGCATCTTGCTCCTGCTTAGGATAAGCTAGCAAATCCAGTGTTCCCAATACTAATTTAATGTTTTTATTTTTTCTTAAACTAACATCTCAAAGCAGAATAAATGCATATTCTTCTTTTCATGTTTTAGTAGCCCAACTACTTTGCCTTATTATTTAATCAGTGTCATCAAGTGTATCCCCCAAAGGAATGAGGCTCTGGGAATTCATAGCCATGAGAAAAAAAACAAAATATGCACAAAACCAAAACTTTTGGGTTTTGATAATTTAACAGTCTAGTAAACAAGACCTATCAATATATTAAGAAATAAATCCAGTTACAAATGCATGTATATAGAAGGAACTTCTGTGGGTGTCAGAACAGAAAATGATCAGCTATTTACAAGATACACAGCAAGATGGTATAGTAGCCAAGACCCACCATTCAGAAACCAAATGTGTTCTCTCCACTGTAGGCAACATACAAGAATCCATCCTCATCCTTTTCCTTCTCATAAAGTTGTCCCATAGTTAAGCTTGAAGGGGGGGGGAAAAAGAGAAACAGTTTGCATGACACTTGCAAATGCGGGAACCGCACATAAACAAGGCTTAATGCAAGCTAAAACTGGTAAGTCTGTGTGTAAACTAAAATACAAAAATGAGGGTAATATGTAAAGCACTGACTCCTAAGACAGCAAAATAATCATGGGCTCTGCAGAGTGTCTATTTTTTTGTTACTTCGTCACAAATACGTTTGTCAGAATGCGTCCTTATTTTATTGGAAATTGCTCACTGAAGATATTTTAGGTTCTGAATTGTCCATTATTGATGTTGCGGCTAGTGGCTAATACCAGAACACCCTGATAGCACCCTCCTTGAATGCAGCTGCATGGTCTTGCTTCTTGTGTGAGCAACCTCATTTCTCACTCTACTTGGCGTAGTCACAAATGTTCAGCTGGTCTCGAGTCTATCAAATTTCTGCTTTTGGGGCTGATTCTTTGGTGTCCAGGTTGTTTTGGGGAGTAAAAGCTTTGGTCTCTATATTGTTAAAAAAAATTATGACTTCAAATAGTGCTAGTGCCAAAATGCATGGGCAGTAAATTGCAAGTTAGCAAGAAACTTGTGCTTTTTCAGTGGACAAGGTTTTGAATGTTTGATCAAATGGAAATTTTTCTTAAACCGAATAGCTATGTGACCCTTCACAGCCTAAGCAGTTGCAGTCTTTAGAGCAGTATGTGTATTTTGAAAACAAAAAGAAACCTGAGCAAATACTTGGCCAGCACAACTGCTCCAACCATCTATCTACAGGTGAAACAGACTGTTAACATCAGTTGGTGTGCACAAGTGATGTCCCCTCAGCTCACCTTTCTCTGGCTTGCCAAGACTGAGAATAGGCTAGTGACTGGAAAGATGCAGACTGAATGTGAGTGACAGGGAAAATGATCATGCTACCCAAAAGAGGAGCTGTGAAGAGTTGCAGGCAGTACTTTAAATTGAAGGGAATTGGTGAGTAGTGGATAAACTTCTAAGAGTTAATAATCTGTGTAATAAACTCAGTCTACAAGAGGAGCAGAGCCATGAAAAGATTAGATTTTTGTTTATCTGTTAACAAGTTACCACTTTTGCATTATTATTGAAGGTTCAAGGCCCTAATTTCCCAGGAGAGATGCGACATCTTGTCATGAACATGTGAGATGAGACAATGTGCCCTTTATTTTCCTTTCCTGTTTCTAGCAGTTCTACAGCACTGCTAAGAAGATGACATATGGCCATTCCTAACATTCTTAGAAGAAAGCAAGCAGAAAAAGATGGTTCTCGCAGGTCCCTCTTGTGCATTACAGAGAAAAAAAATAAATTCCTAAGGGAGTCTAGAGAGACTGTTACTGTCACACAGGTAAGGATTAATAAGAATAATATTATATCTAAGTCATGTAACATCATGACATGTATTTCCTCAAATACTATTAAAGTATCTCATGTAGAAAGCAGTAGTATCTGCTTTTGATATACATTATACTGTATGTAACAGACAGCAGTGAAATGTACTCGCATAGAAAACAAATGTGAAAAACCTTTATATAATCATTTCGGATTTTGTGTTTATAGAAGAAAGTAATTTTTAAAACAAAAACCAGCAATTAGTCTGTCAGGTCATAATTTCTTTGTGAGATAACAGGTTAATATTTTTTTCAGAATAATTTATGGTGTTTGTTTTTGAGCATTTAGCATACAACTTTTTTTCTTACATTGATTATTTTTTTGCATTGATGATGTAAATGCTCTTGCACTCAACCAAGGGTAACATAACTCAAGAGCAGACCATGGAAGTACATCATAACATATTTTTCAGTCGCCTTCACTTTCAGCCTAGCTCAAGAAATAAGATGTTTATTGGAAGTCATGAGAAAAAAAAATTATCACGATGACATTTAAGATGTAACTAAATACCTCCTAAAATTACCAAATAAGCCTCTAGCAGGGGAGTTACTGATATGCACAAGCCTGCTGAAATGGTTCTGAATAACAAGTGAATAGCCTCTCACCTGGATTGTGGGACAGTCTTGTCTACAAAGAGGAATATTGCTTTCTCAGATGGCAGTTGAATCCTCTTCCTGATGATCCACATAAACTGGGCCACAGTGATGTCAGATGGAACTAAGTACTTCCTCTTGTCAATATCAACAATCTGAGATCCTGAGACCTTCTCCACTATGACCTGTAAAGCACAGATGTGAAGGTTAGGCTTTCCAGGACTAGTATGACAGGCGGCTTCAGTTTGCTTTCTGGTACAGGCTTACAACAGTGAGCAGAAGGATTTCTTCATTGCAACCAAATGAGAGGCAGGACTAGCTCACCACGCTAAAACCTGATTTTTATAACTGCACTGAAACCTACATTCATATATACAATGGCTCAAAACTCCCTGTGCCTGAGGTTGACAGTCATGGGGTAAAAAATGCAATATGCCTAAAAGAAACCTGTGACAGGGTTTCAATTTTTTGTGCGCAATGACACGTAATTGCTGCAATGGAGACCCCAAGGTGAATGTGAGCCAGCAATGTGCCCTGGCAGGAAAGGCTAATGGTATTCTGGGCTACACTCGGCAAAAGTATTGCCAGCAGGTCCAGGGAGGTGATCCTTCCCCTGTACTGGTACTGATGAGGCACCACCTGGTGTGCTGTGTTGAGTTCTGGGCTCCTCAGTACAAAAGAGACATGGATACACAGGAGAGAGTCAAACAAAGGGCCTTGAAGATGTTTTAGGGATTAGAGTGTCTCTCCTACGAGGGCAGCTGGGAGAGCTGGGATGGTTCAGCCTGGGGAAGGCTCCGGGGCATCTTACCAATGTGTATAAATACCTGAAAGGAGGATGCAAAAACAATAAACCAGGCTGATACTTAAAAAAAAAAAATAAAAAAATTACAACAACACACTAAGCATTCTAGCTTCATAATGCAGAAACTGTCATAACCGGAAGTCGGGGCTGTTGATACCTTTAGCCCTTAACCCACTTGATTCCAGAAGCAAATTTAAAACTGCAGTGCTTAGCAAGCATGAATTTTTTTCACCTCCCATTTTATTCCTAAAAGGTCTAACCTAGACAGAGGCAGGCTGTTCATATCTTAATAGGTTTGAACTACTGTAACATCTCTAAATCCAGGCAGACAGATACAGCAGCTAAGAACTGAAGTCACTTTGACCTAGGTCACTCTGGATGCAGGCTATAACCTGGAAAGCAGGAACCACGTGTTAAGTCTGAAGAACACTTTTGACTATTAAATACAAAATTATATTTGATACCAAGTATTTTGTAAAAAGTACATGGCTCAATCTGAATCATTGAGCAGAAAACAAAGCAAGGCACTGTAATTTGAGATTTAATTTTTCTATCCATCCACACCTTGCTGTCCATTCCTGATACACCATCACATAATTCTGATTCACACAGTGAGTTTCCATGTCTCTTTTTCCCCTAGGGTTATGAAAGATAGTCTTGAAATGGACAAATTGATATTTGTGGAGATGTCTGGTCATTAGCATGCTACAGTCTATAAGGGGTAGTTAGCCAAGCAGAGAAGGGCAAGGATTGGATCAACTGGAGAAGATGCTGTGACTAGGGGCAACTCAGCAGCAGAGAAAGCCAATGGCATTAGAGGTTCTTGTCTGGGCTGCGCTGTCTAATGAAGAAGTTATTGACACTTATTTACCAAGAGGTCAGACAGGAGCAACACTAACTGGCACATGGCCAGATGAGATGTGGGAAATTTACTCACAAGCAGGTAAGAATGTGAGCATGTTGCTAACTGTTACCTAAGGATGTGAAGGGTGGTCATTTCATCGACTGAAACATGATAAAAGGGCTTGTGAAGTGAAGAAGAGTAGTCATCCACTATTTAGCAGGTAGGTAGGTATTAATGTAGAAAGGAAGGATCTCCACTTGCAGTGGCTCTTCAGACACCAGGGTTTGAAGGGGGAGATTCAGCATGGTAACACTGGTTATAGACAGAGAATGCATAAGGGAAAATCACCTTCCTCATATAGCCAGAATGGAAGATTGTCAAGGTTTAAAGAATTTATGACCGTTCTTGGCGCCAGGCACAGAATGAATCCTCAGGACCCTGAAGGTATTTGTTGGAATATAATTGTCAACAGAAGAAACGGGACACTAATAAACCATAAACATGCCTGGCGAGTGCTCAGAAAGTCAGACACTCTAGCTTACTTGTCATTATGCCCTGGGGAAGAGGAGGGAGCATTGGATTAGTTAGATGTGTTTGGAGCCTCTTTAAAACACATAAGGATACAAAAGAGAATATGAATTTACTTAGTAGGATCTGATCAAAGAAGAGAGGGCACGATGGAAACAGCTTATCCACCTTTACCTCTAAGTACTCAGATGAAGCTGGGCTTGGTTACTCACCGGGACACGGTCGGGGTATTTGGCTCGGATTTTTGCCGACTCGATACACCTGTGCTCTGTGAACAAAACTCGTAATTAGTCATTGCATAGTAACAGTACCGCCAGTGTCCTAGGCAGAAAGGGCTGTGCTCCCAGGGACTGGAGCCTGCAAGGATCGCGACAGTCTTGCCTCGATCACAAGTGGGTCTCCACCTACTCAGGGACGCCGTCTCCGGGCATCGCGCCACCCATAGACGAGGGCCGCAGGCGGCTGTCTGCCCAGAGACGTGATGACCGGCTCCGGAGCCGACCGCGGGACGAGCAGTCGGGAGGCCGCGGGTCAGATAGCGACACAGGACACGGAGGACAGCGGGGCCGCCGGCGGGTAGCGCCTGGCCTGGGCCCACCCTTACCCAGCGCATGGTCCTCCTTGAACATCCACTTCATGGTGTGGGCCGGCGGGAAGCGGAGCCAGGGGTGGCGAGGCCCGTGTGCGGGCGGATGGGGACTCGTGCCGGGCGGCCGGGCCTGTCCCTGTTACGGTTCCTGTCACAACAACAACAACAACAGCCACGGCTCGGCAGGCGGGACTTCCGGCTCGCCAGTTCCCTAGCAACCTCCCGAAACTCAGCGCTTCCGGCCAGGGGATGGAGGGGAGGGGCTGTAGCATCCGGGTATGTAGTTACCTGGCGGGTGCGAGGCCACACATCGGTCCCACTGGAGCCATTCCCGGGGAACTTGAAGCCGCATCGTGGGCCCC
>WTSP01020628.1:0-15889 GCA_025331215.1 Actenoides lindsayi
CTTGTTGATGAGTTGCTTCCAATACTGCTTGTACTTAAATGGCAGAACAGAGATTTTGTGCTGGTGGCCCCTAAATCCTCCAGTTGCCTGATCCTTCTGCAGGGATGTTGTTGGGGCTCCTTCCCTCCGCCCCTCCGCCCGGTGCCGCTCCCGGGCTGCGGCGGGACCGCCCCCCGCCAGCGCTTTCGCCCGCATTGCACGCCCCCGGTACCGGCCGCAGTGCGCGCTGGATCCTCCGCCGGGGATCCCCCCTCCCGCCGTCTTGGAGCTCATCTGCACGGAGGAGGGGAGCTCTGGGCTCCTTTGGCTCCGGTGCCCGCCCCAACTTCGCGGCGAAGTTGCCATTAAAAGCGTTTTGCCCCTCCGGAACGGCCCGGCCCGGCCCAGTCTGCTCCGCCGCCTCACCACCGGCTGGGGCTGCGGCCGCGGCTGGTGCCTTCATCCTCGCACCGCTCCCCGGCACCGCTGAGGAGAGCCCCTATGGCTTGATCCCGCTGCGAGCCCTAGGGACCTGTTGGAGCGACGTATGGATCTATGGAAGCGGGAGAGCTCCTCCTACACGCAGGAATTTTGGAGCAGTTCTCATGGCCGGCTGGCATCCTTTTGTAGGTGTCCTCTCAGCGCTGTGCCTCCAACTTGGTATTTCTGCCATGGGTTTTAATACTTCAGACAGTTCTACATCCCTGAAAACTACTCTGGGATTTTATTGGGATTGCAGGAAACTGTCCCTGGGCTTCCTAATTAAAAACGCTGAGCATGTTTGGCGGCTGCTTAACCAAATTCTGTCTTTTCTGTGTTTTCCTGGCTCAGAACGAGTTTTAATAGTCATTATTTGTGCAAAAAACACTGATGAAAACACCCCAGATACACTGAAGGATACCCCTCAGAAGTAATACATTCATTTGAACCAGTAAAATGGTGAAAAACTGAAAAATCACTTGTTCCAGCCCTATTTTCAACAAACTATCAAAGGCATCCTGAGGCTGCATGTGGATTTCTTATTCTCCAGAGGAATCAAAACCCGGTTCGTGTGCTAAAGTGCAGCTTAAGGATGACCTGACACCTTAGGGTTCTTGTCTAACTTGTTGCTTTTGTATTTACCAGTTTTACTAAAAGGGACGGGGTCAGTAAATAAGTGGGAAATGCCCAACTTATTTCAGTACAACTCTTATTTACACATCAATATTTTGGTCCGAACTTGTGATTTAAAAAAAAAGAAATACCGTTTTTAAGAGATATACATTGTTTTAAAATACCATGCTGTTAATTCTAGATAATAAAACAGCATCTTGTGTTAATGTAGGAGTTTTAAAGCACCACTAGAATTCCTTCATCGCATCAAAATGGTTTGGCAGCCTAGTGTCAGCTTGTGCTGGATCACTGGGAGCAAAATCCCACTTTTTAGGATCATTCCCTGCCCTGCGTGAAGTTAGCGGTTTATCATGCCCTGCAAAAGGAAGCTGCACTTTCTCATCCCACAGTATCTTGTAGCCCCCCCACTTTGGGTTAAGATAAATGGTCTCAGCATGAAGTAATTTAAAAAGCTTCGACAGGATCGTTTCCCCCAAGAAAATGGCAGTAATTTGCTAAAGTTTGGGGAAACTCGGAGTGATTTTGCAAGCAGGGTGAGGAAGGGGGCTACTCTTCCTATCCCCACCCTGGGTGGCGGGGGGAGCCCTCCCCTCTGTGCAGGCTCCTGGCCCCTGTCTGGGGCTCGGAGCCGGGAGTGTTGCATTGGAATTGGCAGGCAGATCATTTACGTTTCCAGGATTTATGAATTGGTTTCTGTGCAGATTGCTGTTCTGGTCTTCTCCAGTGTTGGGAAGCTTTTATGGCTGTTAAAGCTGGGGAAAAAAAAATAATAAAATAATAGAGTCCTGTAATAGCTGTCATTTCAGCCTGGTAGGCAGGGGGTGCACATTTGGGGGCAGGCTGGTTTTTTCCAACCTCTGTGGGTTCTTGTCTCCCTTTTATTAAAAAAAAAAAAATAAAAAAGAAATATATAAAAAAAATTCTGCTAATTTTCTCTGCACATGGGGAAGGTGTACTTGGGAAACTGGGCAAAACAGTGCTGCCCTCAGTACTGAGTGTAAAGCTTGGTTTATGCCACTTCTTTGGAGTGGGGTTTGACACCCTGGCCATTTTTAGCTTTGGCAAAGCACAGATCAGTGCTGCACCAACTTGTTACCGATCTGCACAGAGACAAGAGGGGGGTTTACTCCTGTCCTGTCTGCCACATGGTGGGTGCCAGTAAGCAATCTGCAGACTGTCACTGTGTTACCTTGCAGAAAACTCTCCTAACTGCTCCCAAAGCTTTGCACGACACTTTTCTAGTGCTTTTTTTTTTTCTTTCGGATACTTCTCATTTGATTTTGGAATGACTCTCTGGTCACAGATGTGCCTTTCAGCACATCTTCCCTCTGTAACGAGGCTGGGGGCTTATTCCCAGGCGAGGGATCCAGGCTGTGTGACACCGGGCAAAAAATACACCAGTGATTGCTGAACAAGCTGGGTCATGTTCTGGAAGCCGTGAGGCTGGGTTAGTGCACAGGCAGCAGCGCTGCCGGAACCTGAGCCGTGATACATGGCATCGGAATCCTGGGGGGAGCTTGCTCCAGGGTCAGAGCAGCCCCTCCGGTGTCTAGAGCTGTATCTGAGGCTTAGAGTTGCTGCTACACAGTTTTGAGTCCTTTCTTCCTCAAAAGGACTCCTGTTAAAAAGCCCCATCACACGTTAAATGTGTCCTCTGCAGCTCTGCTGTTTCCCTGCCCTTTTTCAGAGGGGTGCTCATTCTGCGGGGACCGAAATCCTTTCTAGTGGCACTTCCACAACTTGTCCATGAAGCTGGGGTTTACACACAGGCTCAGCGAGGTTCCAGTTGGCACCGAGGCAGCAAACCTTTCTGATTTGCTTTCTTCCTAATCTCTATTTGCCTCTTTTGCTTTTGATCCTGACACCTATTTAACAGCTGTTGTCCAATGCCAGAAGACCCTACTTATGTGATTGGAGAACCTGAAATAAAAAAATCAATATTGGTTTCTAGCTATGTAGATTTTGGAGATTTTCTGTGGTGAAAAGCTGGTGAGTGGAGCTGCCATGAGAGAGGCAGTTTTGTGAGGGAAGGGGAGAGTCCCCCGGGGTCTCTTGCCTCCATTGCGAGCATGAGGAAGGAGCTGTGTGGTGCTCTGCCAGCCGAATCCAGCCTCATCCCGGCTTTGTTCCTTCTCTTTCTGTGTCAGTGCCGCCGCTCCTCTCCTCTCCGCGGTTCCAGAAGGGAAGGGATGTGTTCCACTTAGGCTTATTGGTCCCACTGGCTTACTCCAGGCAGACGCATGGGGAAATCCTCTGATGAAGCTGGCAGAGTAGAATTGCATAATGTTGGCGGTGTTACTGAGCGCAACATACCTATTTTTAATTTCTTTTGCTTGCTTTCCCAGCTGAGGATCCCACGTGCGTGTGCAGTACGTCTGCCTCTGTAGCACTGAGCAAAGCTGGTGAGCTGGGAGGTGACATGGGTGGGAAGATCAGAGGTGTGTTCCTACACAGCATCCTTTCCCTGTGAAGGGAAACACTAAAAACCTCAGAAAAGGGAAAAAAAGCCAAACCAGTTTTCACCCTCCTGTAGGTGGAATGTAGTGTACTCTAAATGGAGTTAAAGATAGTTTAGGTAGAAACGACGCTGGGGAAAGGGGACACAATTCTCTGTGGACTGCATAGAGTGGGACTCATTCCGTTTAGTCATCGCTGAGCTCTCCTACGTGCTTCAGGTTAATGCTTTTAATGAAGGAAAGTGCCTGAAGTTTGACTTGTGCAGTCCTTGCTGTATTTTGGTTTCTTTTTTGTTTTTCCCACCCCCAAATTAAGACTACAGATGATGCAGTTTGAGCTGGGGCTTTCTAAATCTCAAAGTCCAGAAGGGGCTGCCTGAGGTGTGCGCTACATTCCTGAGGAGACAAAATAAGCGTAGTGCTCTTTGTGATGTTGCCACAGCGGAGGGCAAATAGCCGATACTACTGATTGCAATTGTGTATTTATCCTTGAAATACCTTTCCACGTCAGCTGGGCTTTGCCATCAGCAAGGATGTGGAGAGAAATCAGTTGTCACAGAGTGGGAGTGGGTGGAACTGCCCCTTTGAGCAGCAGACTTCGGCTAAATTGTTTTAAAATGACTGAGTTTCATCACTCTTTCTTCCTCATGAGCTGCCTGGCATGCTGTAGGAGGGGTAGGACTTGCTGCACAACAGATCTCTCCAGCTTTGGAATGGAGGAGATTCTTGGGAGATGACAGGTCAAGATCAGCAGGACCCTTGTGAAGAAATGAATGCACTTCAGGAGCATTCAGCATTGTATTTTCTTCTGCAAGACACAGAGCAGTCCCTGCTCTGGTGCTGGTTTGCTCCTCCTGCTGTGCTTTCCTCTCGCTGTAGAGTTTTGGTGGTGGTGGATGCGCAGAGTTAACACCTCTAGTCTTTGTTTAGGTACAGCAAAGTATCGAGGTCATCACTCTGCCAGAGTTAAAAAGCCTTCTTCATTAAGCGGTGGTCTGCTTCAGGCTGCTCTTTGAGCACAGCAGATGCAGACCCTAAGCAGGAGTTCAGCAAGGTGTTATCCAGGAAGATTGACTAATGGTACTGATTATTGCCTGTAATATTGACTCTCTCTCTGTATATATAGATTATAACATGAAATTTTAAAGTTGAAGCAAGTGCAGTATTTGGATACAAGGAGAGTCCAAGCTCAGTCAGTGAAGGTGAGGGAAATACAGAGGGAAGAAGAACCTACAGGAGCTTTAATTTTCACTAAACAGAAGCTTTAATGTCAACCGTACAGCAAGCAGGGTTTCTGGAAGATAACTCACTTGGTTTGTGCATATCAGGAGCTTCAAAAACTGATGTTCATGCTACTGGTGTGGATGTTGTAATGTATCCTTGATGCTGCCATGTTTCCCATGGCCTCACAGGGTTGAGAAGTTTGGTGACTCCACAGGGAAAAAAGCTTTTCTGTCAGCCTAAGGTGGCATTTTAATCCTCATAAGAGCATGTGAATCTTCCAGCCATCTTCTGTCCTCAGAGGGCCTCTGCTTTAAAGGTTGGTTAGTCTATGCAGAGTGACAAGTGTGGAGCATTGCTTTGGGAAGAGACACACATGGCTGGGACACATAACATCCACCACACCATGTTTACACCACGTGTACATAGATATCTACACACACACACCTTAGAGCAAGACACTCTGTTAAACCTGCCAGAACTGTTTCCCTTCTTTATAGAAAATCATAGGAGAATTTTTTGGTTTTGGAGAATGTTTCTGCTTTGTGGATGGATGTATCTGCAAACCAGCAGCTCTTGGTTGCTCCTGCAGGGTAGGAGAGCAGTGAGAGGGTGAGGGGCAAACTGGCTGGGGAGGTCAAAAGAAAGTGGAAGGACTGGCTGGGTACCGGTGTTTGGAGCAGAAGGGTGAGTAGGTTATAAATAGATGCCACCAAAGCTTTGCCCAGGCTTTACTTGTGCAGTCAGCCATTGTCATGCAAAATCCTCTCTAGATCTCCTCGTGGGATGATGGTGCATGGCCAGATTTGCCGGCTTTCGTCCCAGCCCTATTAGCATAAAACAGTTTAGTTTTTACAAAGCTAAACCCAGGCTGTGCTGGAGGGGAGAAGCTCCGGAGTTAACCTGCCTCGCTCTTTGTTTGTCAGCAGAGACCAGCTGAATGAAGAGACAACCCGTGCAGGCACCATTAGCAAAATGAGCTCCTGGAGTGTGCTCCTCTGCTTTCCGAGTGTGTGCTGGAGGTCAGACCTGCGTAGGATCTGTAACTTGTAAATAAGATACAGTTAGGAAGCTTTCTCCTTTACTTGGGTTGAGGAGTCCTCCTCTGTCTCTGCCAGCTGTCTTCTACCTGCCGGGTGCTTTGGGGACCCAGCAAGGGACTCTGTTCTGAGCGGTTAAACTTGAAGAGCAACTCCAAAAAAAAACCCAAAGTCTTATCCTCCTTCTTGTCCCATCCCTCCAAGCTGGAGACTAGAAAAGAGGGACGCAGAGGGAAAAATAGTTCTTTGCACAAAGCCCATGTTTTCAAGCCTATGTTGATTGATTCTGAACCTCTGTGCTGCTGGTTTCCATTTGCATCTGATCTGCACTAAGATATTGGTGAATGATCTTTGGGTGCTGTGGTTAATAATGGATTTAGACTGTGAAGAGCTGTCCTGACTGGGTAGATTAGAATTGGCTTAGTTCACTTTTGTGCCATTATACTGGGGGAGCTTCATTCCCTCTTGTTTATCTGTGTGTCCTTCAGCTGCACTGGAACTGGAGAGGACTTGCTTTGGAGAGGTCCTGATGGACTAGAGGCTGCAGAGGGTGGATTTCACTCTGTTCTCTGTCCACCAAACACCTTAATAGGCTGCATATGCTTTTGAGCACCCGGGGGTTTGATGAACATCAAGCACCTCGATGACAATAACTATCGATAAATAGAAATCAGCACTGGAATTTGCCTGCAGCAAAGAGTAGGTGAGTAGCTCAGTCAAACAGAGCGAAGAATTCGTGGCGCTTTTAGGAGCAGGACAGTGGCAAAATGGCCTGTCAGGTTTGATGTGAAGTTGCACAAAGTCAACTTGGAGTAGGGCAGAAAAAAAATACTGGAGAGTAAGTGGGAGAGCTGCTGAGTGGGGCTCACCAGAAACCCTGGTGTGCTCTGAATCGTTCTCTTTGGCTTGTGCTGATGAGCGGGGCCAGGACGTTAGGAGGCCCAGGGCCGTGTGGCACACGGTATCCAAACCACGAGCACCTATTTCATGCAGAAAGCTGAATCTTGATTTTACTTTCCTATCTCGAGCATATCAGTAATGAAGAGGCAGAAACTCACCTTACCCGCTCTCGGTGAACTTCACGTCCCCGATGCTGGCAGGGAGTGACGAATCAATCGTGTTTCTTAATTTGCCTGTTTCTCCCAGGTTTTGTAGCGCTTCCCGAGCATGAGTTCAGAATGAAGCGGCGATTGGACGAGCAGGAGTCACCCGTGTATGCGTCGCAGCAGAGGCGTATCACCAGCAGCACCGAAGCTTTTCAACACCAGCACCGCGTGCTTGCCCCGGCTCCTCCGGTGTATGAGGCGGTTTCGGAGACCATGCAGTCTGCCACGGGGATCCAGTACTCGGTCACTCCCAGCTACCAGGTACGCCCGTTTGTCCCCTAGCTGCGTCTCCGCTGCGTCACCAGCCAGCACCGTGTCATTTCATGGTGGAATTCTGGCTTTATTTTAGTAACCAAGGTTTCCGAAATAAAAACCAAGATGGGACAACCGTCTTGTTCTAAGCACTTGCTATCCACGTCCACCTGAACAAACGTGGTGTGACTTGGCTTTTTTGAACACGATTCTTTGAGTGATTCTCTCAGATTGTGGTCTTTGAATCCTAGAGGATTTTCCTCTTTTTTGCCACCAGGAAAAGGTTTGTTCTTACAGTTGCTGTGTCACAGGCATATGATACCTTGGGTGATCTGAAGCTTAACGAACAGGCTTGGATCAACATTTAAATTGAAGGCTTTCAGGAAAACCGAAAGGGTTCAGAAAATATTACCCCGGAGTCTTTAGGTGGCACACTCTTCCCTCTTGTTCCTCCTTTGCAAGGAGCTTGCAGCTGAAGGGAGAAAAAAATGTGCTTTAAGAGTGCATTGGGGATACCTCCCAGTGAAAGACCAGGGAAAGGCTGTTCCTGTGTTACTCGTCTCTGCCGTGTTGCATCTTCCATGCTTGTGTTGCTGGTGAGCTGCTCTCTCTGGCTAGTGTCTCATTTTACACACAGCTTCTGTCTTACTTCTGCAGAAGGGATGCTCACACTGGTAGTAGCAGCTGCAGCGCTGAAGAGCCTGCAGGCAGACACTTGCAGGGACTGGAAGAGGATGTGTTTATGGGGATGTACCAGCAAGCAAATCGTTTCTTGTTTGTGACAAGGTTGTTTTTTTGTAAAAAAGGTATATCCCATCAAACAGAGGCTTGAAGGGAAAACTAAATTTGTGCAGAATGACAAGTAATTTACTTAAAAAAAAACCTCCAAAGGCTGTTTTAAAAGGTTTTCCGAATTAAAACTTTTCTAGTTTAATATATGAAGGAGACTTGAAAATTACATGTCTTCTGTGCTTTCCTGTTTTTTCTAGGGGAGATACCAAGCCAAGTTTTCTCCTGAGTCTGCCAATGCCAGAGAGCCACAGGTTGACTTCCAGTACCCAAACAGAATGTCAAGAGTGTAGAAGCTCTTAAAGAACCATTCACTCAGATTATTGCTTGTGACATGTAAGAGTCGGAGAGAAAATAGAGAACCTTGACTCTGTCAGACTAGAAGTCCCATTTGATGCCCCTTTTGCAGGTCCTTATGGCAGTGTTAGGGACTAGACAGGCAGTGAGTCTGCAGGCTGGAGAGAACCCGTGGTTGTATCATGTTATGTTTGGAGTACAGGCTGAGAGTTGTCTTCAGTTTTACGTCTCTCTGGGTCATTGTTGAAGAAAACAAAAGATGTTTTTGGAGGAAGGTTGTTCGCAGTCATGCTTAGAAGTCAAACTGTCTGCGTTCTGCTCCCTTAAAATTGTACCGGTGTACTGGGGTCTGGGGAGACCGCTCTTGCTCTCTGCCCATGCAGCGAGCGGAGGTGGCTGTGAAGCTGGGCCCGCCCGTGACGTCCTCTTTGCCTTTGCCAGGTGTCGGCCGTGCCACAGAGCTCGGGCAGCCACGGGCCAGCCATTGCAGCCGTCCATGGCGGCCACCACCACCCAGCGCCGGTGCAGCCTCACGGGAGCCAAGTGGTGCAGAGCCACACGCACCCCACGCCACCAGCCGTGCCCGTGCAGGGGCAGCAGCAGTTCCAGAGGCTCAAGGTAAAGCTTGGCATTGCTGCCTGAAGTAAACCAATCTCTGCCTAAATCCTTGGTCAACGAGGGGCCTCCATCTTCCGTTTGGTGCTTAGGGGAGGCTTCCCTGCAAAGCCAGCTGGTGACCTCCTCACAGCTTTCTCACCAAGGCCTAAGATGCTTCTCCTGTTTGGAAGAGCAGTGAAAGGACTTCTCTTTCGCGCTAAAACCCTGGTGTATCAAATACCGTAGTAAAAAATGGACTCACTAGGAAAAGCTCAGGGGCAGGAAGGAGAAGTATTGATCAGAGTATTCTTATGAATCAGTTAAATTGCCCAAACATTGGATGTTTTTCTGAACACATGGCTTATGTGGGTGGTTGTGTGGGAGTAATTTGGGAGTAAAGAAGGCTCTATTCTTGGAATGTGTGCTGCAAAGTCCTTAAAAATGAGAAAACTCCACCAAAAATAACCCATTTCAGTAGCTACATTTGGTTCAGCTCTATCAAGAAGGCCCCATATTTATGAATTGATGTCTATTTCTTCACCTCTTCCAAACACAGTGGAAGTCTCTATCAGTTTTGGTGGAACCCATTGCCTTGCTGGGCACGAGGCCCTTTCCATTTGCAGAATGTAGGACAATTCATTTCTTGAGACCTCTGAAAATGGTTTCATATGTGTGGTTCTTTCTCCCAGTGAAATTGATGGCAAATCCTCTGCCTGTGCAAGATCAGGGCTGTACATAATAGTCTTTCTTCCTTTGTCGTCATTTAATTTCAGACAAAAGGGAGGTCCTGTGTGTAGCTCTTGCAGCTGCTGAGCCTGTGGCCTGGCTGTCAGAGGCAACAGGGACACAGAGTTCTTGCTTTAGGCCGTGGCGGTTCTTTCAGTACCTCTGAAAATGGGATGTTGGTACATGAACAGTTCATAAACTTCTTGCTGTTTGAGGTGTAAACTAATTTACCGCCCACAGTTGCCATTTTCACAATCCTTATATGTTGAATTGAAATGTCTGGCTTTTAGAAACAAGTGCAAGTGTGTACCTGGCAGACATCTGCTACTCTGGATATGTCATTTCCACTTGCTGCTTATTCTTAGATTTCCATAATAATTTCCACATATGAATGCAGGAAAAATACTCCATCTAGTTCTGTTTATCCTAGCGCTCGCTTCAGTGATGGTAAATTCAGAGTATGGGGTTTTTTTTCTTTTCTCTGAGTAATTCTGCTGATCTGTGTTGCTTTTCTGCCTCCCTCCCCCTCTCCCCCCCCTTATTTTTTTCTTTTTCTGTCTTTTTGGTACAGTTTTATGTTGTGAGCCAGGAGTGGGGAGTGAGTATCTCTTATTCAGATGGTGCTGGTAGTACACTAACCAGGCTCATGATGTTTTGCTCTTTAATTCCCTGCCCAGGCTCAGGGCTAACGGCTTTGTTTTCAAATAACACGTGTTTTGCAGAACAATAGAGGTGAAATAAAATCTTCTCTGCTAATATAACCTGTCTGTTCTGTCTCCAGGTGGAGGATGCATTGTCTTATCTTGACCAGGTGAAGCTGCAGTTTGGTAGCCAGCCACAGGTCTACAATGACTTCTTGGATATTATGAAGGAATTTAAATCTCAAAGGTAACAAGCTGCATTTTGCTTCTTCCTTCCAGGTTAGAGCACAGTGCAGGAGCTAAATTCTGTCCTTTCCTGTGTGGAGTAACAGATCTCTAGCAGGAATGTAAAAGCAGTGGTGTGCTTTCCTTTCTGAAAGTGAAATGCATCCCTTCATTTGTACTAAATCTCAGCTTAGAGAGGGAGTTCACAAGTTCAGCCTTGATTTTTCTGGCTGTCTGGTTGTCTGCCCACTAATAATGGTCAGACTTAGATCTCATAGATATAAAATGCTGTCTGGGCTAATAAAGTAATTGCAATGTCGTTCTTAAGTTCATTGTGTTTATAGGAATCGTTTTTTCTTTGTTTCATATGTTAGAGAAGATAAGGTAAGAATTCTAATGGAAAAATCTTGTGTGGAACACTTGGTGTGTCACTGAAAGGGTCCCTAGAAGATGGTGACATCTTGATTTCCTTCCTTCAGTATCGACACTCCGGGAGTGATCAGCCGCGTATCGCAGCTCTTCAAGGGCCACCCAGATTTGATCATGGGTTTCAACACTTTCTTGCCACCTGGTTACAAGATCGAGGTGCAGACAAATGATATGGTGAACGTGACAACACCAGGGCAGGTTCACCAGATCCCCACTCATGGCTTGCAGCCCCAGCCGCAGCCCCAGCCGCAGCATCAGTCGCAGCCTTCGGCGCAATCAACCCCAACACCAGCACAGCCGGCGCCACAGCCACCTCCTGCCAAAATCAGTAAGGTAAGGGACTCACAAGGACCTACATATGTTGTTAACACAGGGACCCTGCTGCCTCCAGCTGAAGCTGGTACAGAGCTAGAGAGTGAAAAAGGAACCTTCACGCTGCTTTTTCTTAGTATTTGTGAGCCTCTGTGTGTTGAGCTGCTGCTGCTGGATTAGTTTCCCCCTTTCAATCCTCAGCTGATTTGACCATAATTCAAATAAGCCACCTTAGGGGACTGGAAAAACCCTGTTGCTTTCAGTGTGGAGCTGAAAGATGCTCAGAGCATCTGGTAAAATGGACATGTGTTATTCAGGGAGTGATCCAGCAGCCCCAGGAGAAAGGTTCCCAGAATGCCTTTGACTTTGCAGGAAAAGCATCCTAGGTAAAGCACTGGGCACGTGTTGAGCTGCCTGCTTTTGTGTGTGTCTCAAAATAACTGCAGGGCCAAGAAATTCCCCGTAAAACAGAGGCCATGATAAAGATGTGGCTCTTGGTGTGAAAGTGTGTGTGTATGGGGGGACTTTAAATGCTTGGAGCAGTTAAGCCTTTAGGAGAGCTTGATTAGTCATTTGTTAGATTCTGTGTTGCTTGAAGTCTGTTTTTCAGATTGGATGTTTGGGTTTGGTTTTTTTTGTTAAAGAGTCTCAGCCATCAGCTGGATGTTATTGGCAAAAATCTAAGGTGCAAGAGTTCAGGCAAGACGACCATGATGTTGCCTTTAGATATCAGTTTGTGCGCCTGAAACTGAGACCTTTCAATAACAAAGGGAATTTGACTCTGGTTTCGATGTAATCCAGATGCTAGCGCCCGACAGATGTATTTTATGTGATTTGAAACAGAATAGGTTAATAGGCATTCAAGATAAAACGTCATGTATTTTAGCCTCAAAATGTGGAAAGATTTGAGAGCCTTTGGGAGGGAAAGAATCGCCAAAGTTTCAAGGGTTAACCTCTAAGCTGTACAATTAGGTAACAATTGGCTGCAAAAGAAAAAACAAAAAGGGGACTATGTAGTTAGAAAGAAGCAGGGTTTGAAATGTGGCAATTAGATGCTCTCTAGACAAACACTGGGGGGACTTGCAACCTCCTGTCCAGAAATGGCAAATGAAAAACAGGCTGAAAGATTTGCAAAGCTGAAAAGTGCACAACTAAGGCATTCCAGAATTGACTTACCTGGGTGGGATTTCAAGGCTTTTATACTCAGAAGTAGTCCATACTCTCTGTGAAGAGGTTGCAGTCCCTTTATGGTGTTCTCCACATCAGCCTGCAAAAAGTTGACTATTTTTGCTGTTGAAAGCAAAGCTGAGGGACAGGCTAGGTAATGAGGTGAGATTTCCTTACCAGACATGTGAAGTTGTAGGTAAGCAAGGCAGGATCTTGTAATGGGATGCTACTGGCCATCCTAAGTCAGTTATTGACACTTGTCAGCCATCAAAACTCTGTAATAGCAGTTTGGAAGGCAAGGGGAATGAATGCTTCCATTACCATTTAAAATTGCCACCTGCTAAACTTTCCCATGGCTCATAGGAGTCTATTAAGAATATTGAAAACAATTACTTCAAGAGCCTTATCTGACTGCTCTTTGTCTTGATACGGAAAGAAATTTCAGTTTGCCCTTGCTCTTGCCTTTATGCACCCCGGAATTCTTTGCTAGGGGCAAAATAACTTGCAGTGCTGGAGCAAGCCATACCTATTTTTGAGATAGTATGTGTCTCTTGGCAGATTTTGTTTAAAAGCAATTAACAAGGAAAATCAACTGTTAATAACAGCAGCTTGAATGGTACGGACATTTTGGCTTCCTCACAAAGTGGAGCTTCTACTGGCCCACTAAATATTTATCTATTTTTTTTTTGCTTTGGGTAATAGTTCTCTTCTGCTTAATCTGCCTGTATTTGTGCTTCTGTTAATCTTTAAAACCCAACTCTGACTGTGAAATGGTGCTTCTTAATTTTGACTCTTCACAGCAGTTTGTGCTTAGCCAGCCACTAGGAAACACTCTGTATGAAAGAGATTGTTACAATTCTCCAGACCTGCAAAGGCAATAATTGTTTAGTAGCAGTTTAAAAAGACCGTTCTTTTAAGGAAGTGCAGCACAAGCCATCTGGGGCCAGTAAAGAGGTGGTTTGACTGGATGTGGTAGCAGGAGATTTCACCCACTTGATATATTCCAGCTTGGGGGTGTCTCCGTCAAATCCACATTGTTTCACTATTGGCATCAGATACAGTTATATGCTGGGTTGTTCCCTCTGGATATGGTCCGTGTGTTGAATAAAAATGCCTTGATTCCAAACATAAAGGAATCTTCTAACTTCTAATGTGACTTCTTTTTTTCTTAGCCATCACAGTTGCAGGCACATACTCCTGCCAGCCAGCAAACTCCCCCAATTCCACCATATGCATCACCACGCTCACCACCAGTCCAACCTCATACGCCCGTGACAATCTCTCTGGGAACCACACCATCCCTGCAGAACAATCAGCCTGTGGAGTTTAATCACGCCATCAACTATGTCAACAAGATCAAGAATCGGTTCCAGGGACAGCCAGACATCTACAAAGCCTTCCTGGAGATCCTCCACACCTATCAGGTGAGCATTAGCAGTGCAGACTTGAGTAGACATGTGGTTATTTCTCCTTCTGTGCCATAAGGAGCTAAATGTGTCTGTCCAGGACTTGAATTTGGGTCTTCTGATGGATTAGCACTGGCCGGTGAGCTGAGCAGAAGTCTTGTGAATTAGGAGATTATGTAGCAGCATGAAATACTAGGTTTCAGTCCATCGTCTTTGTTTGCAAGGATCTGAAGCACCTTTTTAAAAAGCATATTTGACGTTTTTTCATGATGGTGGATCAGGAGGAGAAAATGTGGTAGTAGTACTGTGGTAAAAGTAAAGAAACCACTTCCCTGATCAGTGTCCTACTAGTCCAGGGCCAGTTGTACATTTAGTATATACTTATACTATGTAGGAATCATACTATTAATATGTAAGATACTGAGGCCTTTAGTGTTTCATTCTTTCTATCACTGATTGGAGTTTGGGTTTTGGTTTTGTGTTTTGGGTTTTTATGTCTTTTTTTTGTCATTTAAATAGTCTGTGGGTGCATCCTTCTGATGCTTCTCCTCTTTCCTATGACAGAAAGAGCAGCGTAATGCCAAGGAGGCAGGAGGTAACTACACGCCAGCGCTGACGGAGCAGGAGGTGTATGCGCAGGTTGCTCGCCTCTTCAAGAACCAGGAGGATCTGCTCTCTGAGTTCGGGCAGTTCCTGCCGGATGCCAACAGCTCTGTGGTGAGTTGTCTTGGAGGAGATAAACTGGAACTGAAATACCTAGTGAAAAACTGTTCCGTAGGTAGACAGAGTTCAGAAAAAAAATGTGCTTTTGCTGTTTGTTTCTTGGGTGGTTTTTTTTGGAGTGATCTTTTACTGAGTGTGGGAACGGGGTCATAAGTTATGTGGACACAACTTGTCTTTTAAATGCAATCCCTTTGCCTAAAAGGGTTGTTCTAAGACTGCAATAAGTGCACTAAAATACCTTGGTCATTTAGAGCTAGGAGGAGCAGGCATATTTTTTTTGCTTGGATGTGTGGAACTCGGCTCTAATGGTCTTACGGGTTTGTCTCTAAATAAGCTGTTAAGCAAGACAACTGCAGAGAAAGTGGAATCGGTAAGAAATGATCACGGTGGCACGGTGAAGAAGCCACAGCTCAACAACAAACAGCAAAGACCCAACCAGAATGGCTGTCAGATCCGACGGCACTCGGGGACTGGAGCCACCCCTCCAGTGAAGGTAAGAGCGTGTGCTGCTCACTCAGCAGCCCCGTTTCCCCAGGAGCCTGTTGCACAGCGGGAGGCATTTTATGAGCCCCTGCGGTTTTTTTCGGCACCAGCTGCAGCTTGGGAACATGGATCCCATGTGCAGTGGAATCGTGTTTGCTCATCTTTCCTGGGATAGAACCTTATCATGCAACAGTGAACGATTATTCTCTTAGCAGAGTTTGCTCTTTTCAAATGAGGCACTTTTTGAGAGAGTGAGGCTTCGTGGTGTAATATAAATGGACTCATGGCCAGGTGGTTTAGTGTTTGTGCACTTGGGATGAGGCCTTCTGCCTGTGTTGAAGGCAGTGTATCCTGCTTTGTGATGAAAAGCATTAGCAGACATAACTATGTCATTTAAATCCAGTGATTTATTTCCCCCTCTGTTCTTTCTCTTCAAATAAAAAAATAAAACACATTTTGGAGGCAGCTTCCAGCCTTTCTGAGGAAGACAAATGCAGTGCTGTTATGGGGAAAGTAAAGGCCCTTGCAGTGGAATACAAGAGAAAAAGAGAAATATGCTGATTTTAGGGAGGTGTAAGACTTAAAGAACTGGGTGAGTGATAGGAAAAAAGCAGATGTGGTTTGGCAGGCTTGCAAACTGGTTAGAAAATGAGATACACTACAACCAGTGACTATTTCAATCCACTAGTTTCAGAAAAGGATGCGACAGTGTATTAAAAATATTTGGTATTCCACGCTACTGATGAACCTTTAATAGAATAAATTGTGACACACACTTTCATGCAAGTTTCCGTGAAAAAAGCCACCTTTATTTTATTTGAAAGCAAATGGGGGGGGGTCAGGAAGCTGAAACCTTTGTGTGATAGAGAATCAAAATATGGCAACTTACTCCACTGAACAGCCCTTTCCCCCCCCACCCCTCTCCCC
>WTSP01020628.1:15989-60181 GCA_025331215.1 Actenoides lindsayi
CACCCCCCCTTGCCTTTCTTTTTTTTTTTTTTTGTTAACAGAAGAAACCAAAGCTGCTTTGTTTAAAAGACCAGTCATTGGCAGAAGCCAGCAAACATGGTGTGGGGACAGAATCTCTCTTCTTTGAGAAGGTGAGAAGCAAGGTTCAGAGAAAGCCGTCTTGCTCTTAGCGTATCTACATCTGGATTTTTATCACGGGGAAGTAGGTGATGTATATACCACCCTGATAGCATTTGTCAGCTTGACCTCAAATGTATCGTGCAATCTCTAAGTCGGATCCATTGACTTTTTTTAAAAGAGCTTCTTTACATGGATATTTGTGTCTTTTCCCCAAAGATCGTGTGCCAGCTTTTCACCCACTGCTTCTGCAGTTTCTTTGCAGGATTTTTTTCCTGTAGCTCCCACTCCCAATTGTTTTCACCTTGATGAACTGACCGTACGGCCAATGATGTGCATGGTGTGTCTTGCTGCATTGACCCAGCTTGCTGTGCCCATCCACAACCAGCTGCCTGCAGAGGGGGAGCTTGGTTTCCAAAGCAGCTGATTCATGTCGACATTGGGTGGTGGTTTATTTTTTTCCCTGAGAGATCAATCCAATTAATTAAGCCTGGTTGTTACCTGTTGCTGGTTTACTGCACAGAACAAATGAAGAATATGTGGGATGTTTCCAAGTGGTACCTTGGAGTCTTCCCTAAAATGTCCATGCGTTTCCTTATGGCTCAGAAGGGAGTCTATAGCGAACGTAAAAAAGGCTGTTAAGTAATATTCACGTGTGGATGAAAGTGCTGGTTGCTCCCTGATGATGTGGTGTGTTTTGCAGCATGCTGCAGACCAGCTAATGGTAACCGGGAACTGATCTACTGCTGGGAGGCTGTGTAGGTGTTAACATGAGTAAACCTAGAAATCCCTGCTGTAGAATCACAGCTGTAATGATGAATATCTTACTGACAGTAGAACTCCGTCTGATGCCTAGATGCTAACTGTTTCATGGGGAAGGTAACGGTGTTGGGGTGAATTGCTTGGTTTCCTTGTACCGTGAAGAGAATGGCTACAGACTGGCCCTGTGTACAAGCCAAATTACCCTCTGTTCACCTCACGGACAGATTTGTGTCCTCATTCCATGTGTAATCCCTGCGCATGGGTGGGAAGAAAAGTGTTAAATTGAGGTCTTCTGGACAGTGATAGCATACACGGCTTGATCTCACCCTGACAGCAACGGTTTTCCTCTCCTCCCTCTAAGGTCCGCAAAGCTCTGCGTAGCACAGAAGCTTACGAAAACTTCCTTCGCTGCCTGGTTATTTTCAACCAGGAGGTGATCTCCCGGGCTGAGCTTGTGCAGCTTGTTTCTCCATTCCTGGGGTAAGTGGAGCCCCATTTCCTTACAACGAGGGGAGAAGTTTAATCTGCTTGGACTGTTGCTGTCACAAAGCCAGGAAAGAAACACTAACTTTTGTGGTGGCTCAGGGGAATGCATCTCGTGTGGTTGCGTGGCACGGAGGAGGAGGAGCAATGCCACTCTGGGAGCCGGGCAGTGGTTTCTTGGGCCATAAAGTGCATCTGAGACAGAGTCCCCCTGTGCTGCCCACTTCCTCCACTGTTGGTTGGCTGGACTTCTATCTGGCCAGCCTCCCACTGCTTACTTGTCCATCCTCTAAACGATTGCCCAAGTTCTGAATGTACATGATACCGTGCCATGTGCTGCTCTGTGGGCAGGAAGAAAATACCGGTGGTTCTTGGAAGCCCTTCAGGGGCCAGTACTATGCAGGTGCCACGTGCTTTGGGCTTTCAGACTTTTCTGTTATTGGAGAAGCATGATAAGGGCCCTGTTTCAGTTTTCTTTCCAACTTCATGCTCTTCTGCACTGCCCTTTTCCTTGTCAAGGGAAGGCAAGAGAGGGGTTCCTCGCTGAGTTTTGGCAGGCAGATTCACGAGCCGTGCTGGTCCTACTTGCTGGGTTTCTTCCTTTTTCAGCAGACAGAATTATTTAGCAGCCTGTTACTGCAGTCTCTTGCTCTGGAATCACAGATTATTTCACTTGAGAAAAGATTGACTGTCTAATTACATAGGAAATGTCCCCTAAAAAAAGAGTGCTGATAGAAAGTCACTCAAATTTCCGAAAATCAGCCAAAAATGATAAGGAATACTATAGTTTAAATAGGAGTTATGACTTCCATAATTGCCAGCAGTGTACCAAACAACTCCGGATTAATCAGCTAAAACCAACTGATATCCTCTCATCAACTTTGGGAAGCAAGATTAATGTTCCTTCTTCCTGCCAGTTGAGTTCCTGGTTCTGAGGTAGAAGGCAATAGCAATGTAAATTGGGTTCAGGACCCATCGCACTTGGTGCTGTGCAAAGAAACTGCCCCAAGGAGCTTCCACTCTCTCTGTAGCTCCACTGGAATTAGTCAGGCATCAGCAGGGTGCTACCTTTATCTAGGAAAGGTGAAATATTTGACAAAAATATTTGGGTATTTTTCCATCTGTTGTCTGTGCTCCAAGCTACAAGGATGGATATCTGTATTGGGAAAGATACATTACAATTTTCTTGTTCTGTAGTTGGACATTATCTTCTGTCATGTAATGAAAAAGCAATAAATGAGCAGTGATTCAATTAGCCTCAGTAACAGCTTCAATTCCTCATATTGCTGCAGCTTTGCATGAGATAAGAGGAGCTGAACAGATGCAGTGTTTTAGACTAATAAATTCCTCAGAAAACTTTTCCGTATGAGCAGGTGAACTCAGGCCTTGCAGGCAAAGGCTTCTTCACAATTTGTGCTGGTCTGTGTAGCCTGAGGAGACAGCAGCACTGGTCAAAGTGACTACTCAGCACTGAAACCTCTTGCCATGTAGTTACAGAATCGCCTTTCAATTTCCTTGTGCTGCTTTTGAAAAGGAAAGGTCTGTTTTAAGGTTAAGAACATGAGCAGACAACTAGGGATGTGGCCCGGGTTTGCTGCCGAGGTAGTGTGGGAGACCCAGATGCGACCCTGCAATGGAAACTTTGGCTGCTGTTACTTGCTGGTCATGTGTCTCGTGGGGACTGTACCCACGAGGATGTATCGGTGGCAATATGAGGGGGTGATCCTAAAGCACCTTAGCTGCATGCAGAGAGCAATCCACCACCAGGTCAACAAACAGACACTCGCTTAGCATTCCATCAGGCTCTATGCAAGTGGGATTGAGCAGAGAGGATTGAGCCTCAGCATTGCAGCTTGGTGCTGTTTGATTTCTACTTAGCTGCTTTTTCACTTTGTTCATTTTATTTTTTAGGAAATTCCCAGAATTGTTCACTTGGTTTAAAAACTTTCTGGGCTATAAAGAGTCTGTTCACATGGAGACGTATCCAAAGGAACGGGCTACCGAGGGGATTGCCATGGAGATAGACTATGCCTCCTGTAAAAGACTGGGCTCCAGCTACCGAGCCTTACCCAAGAGCTACCAGCAACCCAAGTGCACAGGGAGGACTCCGCTGTGTAAAGAGGTAAGATGCTCTCACCTGGGAGTTGTGTGACACAGGAAGGCCCTTCCCAGCCTTCTTCAAGGGATGGAGGAAGGGCAAGTGGAGCAGAACAGGATGAGGAATTTATCTTGTATCCCTGCGCTAGGCTTGAGAGGTTCCTAGGATGTCAGGCCACGTCTGCTCTCGTGCAGCAGAGTTGTGCTGTTGTCTGCTCCCCAGAACTGGCGCTGGGCCTGGAGCTGGGGCCCAGAAGGACTGATCCAGCACAGAGCTGTGCTGCTCCTGCACCCAGGTGTGTGTGGACATACCATCCTGGCTCAGGATCATCACAGTACATGTTGGAGCCCGAGGTGAGGACACCCTGAGGGGTTCCTAGTGGTTAGTGAGTACTTGGCACTCCTGAAGATGTCTGGATCATGTCCAAGAGCTTTTGCACAGCATGAGGCGTCAGTCTAGGAATGGGTTATGCTGGAAGCTGGCTGGGAGTTGCAATACCCATGTGGCTTTGATGGTTGGCATCAGCACTTCTCCAGCGGTGCTTGTGAAAGGGCTGCATGAAGCGTTGGGGAGCAGCTGGGGAAATACCCAACTGAACAGTTGTGATGTTTAAATAAAGTAAAATATAGGATCATTAGAGATGTATGTTTTATGTAGTATAATGTGTGAAAAGAACATTAAGATTACAAACCTAAATACTCTAAGTAGGAAATGGCAGAACTACTTTTCTGTACAGTCTTAATGTGAACTCAGGGCTCTTTTACAAGGCAGCATGTAATTAATTTGCTACCTTTTTACCCAAATTCCCACTTATTCTGCTTTTGGAATTGTCTCTAGTCCAATTTTGAAAGAAAATCATGCTTTCTGCAGCCAGATTCTCTCACATATCCCTCACATGCTTCTTTCTTTCTACCTGAAATACTAAGATGACCTCTTGTCTTGAGAGGTGGTGTGTTGCTTCGGGAAGTCAGCTCCCTGCAGGGAACCAGCCTTCTCAGTCAAGAGTTAAAGCTGAACTCCCAGCAAAGTCCTTCAGGATCAGGTGTTCTCGTTGAGTCTTTTAGTGTTGTAATGACCTTTTGATCTAAGTGGGAATGGTACCGACTGATCCTGTTCCTTCAGTGGTGTTGAAGGTAAATGTTTTGGAAATGAGTGAGCAGGACTCTTGCTGAAGGCCAGTTAATAAATGTGCCACTTAAGAGCGTTCACTGGAGGAGGCAAGAGCCCCAGAAATCCCTTCCCTAGGTGACTGCAGTCAGCAGCAGCACCCACAACAAATAGTGAGGAGATTCCTGTTTGGGAACATCATGACTGTGTGTCCTCGAGAGCTGAGAAGGACAAATGTGAGTGACCAAGTCTCACAGTGGCGATAGGTGTTCAGTGGAAGCTGTGGTGGGGTAGTGAAAACAACCTGGGCAAGAGACACCTCTAAGTTTTTAATCTAAATCCTGACATGTCTCTCAAGTGTCTGGTGTGATGCAGTTATGAACTTTTCTTCCTATGAGAATCTAATGACTCGGTCGTTCAGGCTTTGGGTTTATGAAAACTGAGCCTGAGTTTCCAGTCTGCCTGCCAAAATCCTTGGTTTTTTGCCTTTGGCCTCTTTGAGGTTTTTTGAGTGTTCCGTTCCTGTTTTGGAGGTGGTGAAAGCTGCAGGTGCTCGGCTGTTTTGTCAGGAAAGGTGTTGCTGGGGTATGGATTTATATCCCCAATTAGCCTTATTTGGAGGTGGAAACCAGGTACTAACAGTCCTGTCTGATGTGATGACCACCCGGTGTTGTCGATGGTGAATCACACACACAGTGAACCAGGCAGTTGCAGTTGACTAAGCCAAAGGAATGGAAAAGCTCCTTTCACCTTTCTTTCTCTCTTCCCTTGCAAGTTTTTTCTCACAGCTCCAGCTAATGAGTTTTTGAGACTGCCTGGATGTTTCTATCTGTCTGGGGTTGTCTGGTGGACTTTGGGTGCCGTTTTGGCTTTGGAAGAGACACACAATTTTTGCGACTGGGGAATCAGATCCTCCCATCAGAAGCCGGATGAATGTGGCCCCCCTGAAGATTGACCATGACTCTTGTCTCCCTCAAAGGTTTTGAATGACACCTGGGTCTCTTTCCCGTCCTGGTCTGAAGATTCCACATTTGTGAGCTCCAAGAAGACGCAATACGAAGAGCACATCTACAGGTGTGAGGATGAACGTTTTGAGGTAAATTTGTTTTTCCTTGATTCATGTCTCGGAAAGCTTGTGAGGTGTTCTGTGAACAGTTAGTGGTCTTGGTAATGATACTTTAATACTACTCCTTAGAATCTGTTTTTATTGCGTGTCTGTCACCTGTTTTTTGCACAAAAGCTGGTGTTCTCTTAATGCAAGAAGCAGCGGCTGCAGAACCACTTCTTGCTCGAAGCTACTCCCTTGCCCCTGACTTTTCATTCATGCCACTCCAGATGAAATTGTTCAATGGCCAGCATATAATCGATGTCTCTTTTTCTGTTCTGGCTGCCCATGTGGTGCATGAGAACATCCATTCCCCTGTAATAATCTGAAAAGCGATATGTTTGGGATGTTAAATGATTGATGTCTTGCCTGGAAATGGAAGTTAGCTTGGCAATTACCTGAATAGGCTCAGATTCAGCACGTCCTTTTGTAGAGTAACTGTCAATTGTGTTCTATTCCCAGGTGGGAAATGTAATTTCTGAACAGCATCGTTCTGGTAGCCTTTAAATTCTTATGCAGTATTATCTAGGTAGCGGGTAAAATATAATTGGATCATTTTAGAGCAGCTGAACATGGAAAGCACTGCTCAGGAACACCTTGTTAAATACGCGTGGCTTCTTGTTTCATGTCACTTAAATGTTAGCCCCTGTGAAGTATCATGTTTTATCTATTCGACGATGGCTAACGCACCATTTGCTTCAGCTGGATGTTGTCTTGGAGACCAACCTGGCAACGATCCGCGTCCTTGAGGCAATCCAGAAGAAACTCTCGCGCTTGTCCGCCGAGGAGCAGGCCAAATTCCGTCTGGACAACACTCTGGGTGGCACTTCGGAGGTGATCCACCGCAAGGCTCTCCAGAGGATATATGCTGACAAAGCAGCTGACATCATCGATGGACTTCGGAAGAACCCATCCGTGGCTGTTCCCATTGTACTGAAAAGGTACTGACTGCTCTAGCACCTGCACCTTGGGCTCCACCCAAGGATAACACACCGTACCTGACCCAGGTTCATGTAAAAGTAGCTAATTCCTGCCCCTAGTGGGTGTGACCCCCACAAGGCTGTAAATTAAGAAGTGCATTTTATATTTTGGCCAGTTGCTATATTTCATAATAATCCCTTAGAAAGAGGGAATTGCCCTTCTGAAACAAAAAACCTACATCTCAGTGGGAGGGATGTGGAGCTTCTGTTGTCTCCTCAAACCTTACTTCGCCTCCAGTGTCAGCAATGTGTGTGAGATGAAGAAACTGGCTGCACTGTGTGGATTGGTGCAGGGATAAATTTGATCCCTTTCCAAATCCCGTGGCCGTATGTGACAGTGAGCTCAGGTTGTGGTGCCTGTGCTACCTTCAACCTGTTTTCCGTTGTTAACCTCCCTTCCTTGGTCAAGATGATGACCTTGATGACCTTAAAGTTCTCTTACAACCAAAACAATTATATGATTCTAAAATTCTAAGGAAAGGCAGAATGGATGATGCATTCCTTGGGGAAGCTCAAGGAGATGTGGAAGCAGGAAATGCCATTCTCCAGCCACTTCTCATCCCTGTGGGACTGTTGATTCTGTGTCTCAGGGGTCTGAGAACTGCAGGTAACAGCCTTGCCCAGGATACCTTCAAGGTCACAGGTTTCCCCACCCTGCTTCAAGGACACTTCCTGTTGGCTGAGTCTTGAGCTGCATTGGGGGTGCTTTGCTTGCGATACTGAGGTGAGGTTCAGGAATCCATTCCCAGGAAGTTCAGGTGTGCGTTCTCCAAGGCCATAATCCTCCAAATGCTGTTGTTAATCATCCAAACCTCTTAGCTCACCCTTGTTTTTTTGATCCAAGGTTAAAGATGAAAGAGGAAGAGTGGCGAGAAGCTCAGAGAGGATTTAACAAAGTCTGGCGAGAGCAGAATGAGAAATATTACCTGAAATCCTTGGACCACCAGGGCATCAACTTCAAGCAGAACGATACCAAGGTCCTGAGGTCAAAGAGTCTCCTTAATGAGATTGAAAGCATCTATGATGAGGTAAGATGGTCATCAGTAGTTTCCTTCCCCCAAGCTCATGTACTTTCCAAGCACAGTTTCAGTTCCTGTTGTTCACTGCTGAATGGGAGAGGAAGTCTGCGCCACTGGCAGAGCTTTCTGAAAGGCTTTTAGGTGGAGAGAAGTGTTTGGGACTAATTTTTGTATTATGTTCCTCGTTTGTAGAGGCAAGAGCAGGCTTCAGAAGACAATGCTGGGGTCCCCACAGGCCCACATCTATCACTAGCCTATGAAGACAAGCAGATCCTGGAAGACGCTGCCTCTCTCATCATCCACCATGTGAAGCGGCAGACGGGAATCCAGAAAGAGGACAAGTACAAAATCAAGCAGATCATGTATCACTTCATTCCAGACCTGCTGTTTGCTCAGCGAGGTGAACTCTCGGATGTGGAAGAGGAGGAAGAAGAGGAAATGGATGTGGACGAAGCTACCGGGGCTGCAAAAAAGCACAATGGCGTTGGGGGCAGTCCTCCCAAAACCAAACTGATGTTCAACAACACGACAGCCCAGAAGCTGCGGGGCATGGACGAGGTCTACAACCTCTTCTATGTGAACAGCAACTGGTACATATTCATGCGGCTGCATCAGATCCTGTGCTTGCGGCTGCTGAGGATCTGCACCCAGGCCGAGCGGCAGATTGAAGAGGAGACACGGGAAAGGGAGTGGGAGAGGGAAGTGCTGGGCATAAAGCGAGACAAGAGCGACAGTCCTGCCATCCAGCTGCGGCTGAAGGAGCCTAGTGAGTGATTTTGGGGCGGGGAGGCTGGAGAGGGAAGGTGCTTCTCTTCGTAGCATGTTGGTGGGGCTTGTTTGGTTTGGCTTCAGGTGTGTGCCAGTGGCGACCCTTTAAAGGAGGATCTCTCTTTTATTATTGTGGGGCAGCACTCGAGGGAGGAGGTGGAAAGGTGTGGGGTGTGTGGGACTCCAATAGCAGAACGGTAACGTGCAGCAGTTATTTCCTGTGAGCTTTCATTTTACACTCACATATTGAAAGCATCCTTGAGTTCCCGTACTGAAAGCTTTTTAAGAAATCATTCAGAATTAAAAACCTCATGAAGGAGGCTAGAGCCAGAAAGCAAGAGATTATGAAAGTACCTGTGGCCTTAAAAGGACTCATTTAAATGTCTATGAAAGACAAACTTAAGCAAATTCCCCTAACTCTTCAGCTTGCCTGGGTAGTCTAAGGACCAAAACTCTAAGCGACCCTTCCTGGCCCGGTGTGTTCATCTCTCCCATTCTCCCCTGTTGCAGTGGACATCGATGTGGAGGATTATTACCCAGCCTTCCTGGACATGGTGCGCAATCTCCTGGACGGGAACATGGACTCATCGCAGTACGAGGACTCCTTGCGCGAGATGTTCACCATTCATGCCTACATTGCCTTCACCATGGACAAGCTGATCCAGAGCATCGTGCGACAGGTGACTGCCAGCAAAGGCTGGAGGGTGCACGGGATGGGGTAGAGAAAGAAGACTGTTTGCTGTGGGAGAATCCACCTTGGAGGGGGAGTCTTCTGTGCCCAAATGGGGTGTTTCAAGGGTAAGCAGGTAAATTCTGGGTGGCTTTTAACCCAGCTCTGACACTGACATAAAGAGATGTGATAAAAGGTAATTTCTGATGTATTTAAATTACCGAGCGTGATCCTTTCTATGCCTATAGAGTTCTCCCTTTGTTTTCCAGAAGTTTTAGGATATAAGTATTCAAAGCATCTCCAGAGCTAATCTTGCTTTAACTGGGAAAAAGAATTAAATGATGTTTAAATAATTCCTTTCCTTTTCAACAGTGCTGTAGGAGCAGTGCAGGCCTTTTCTAAAAGGCTTTGTCTCTTTTTATCTGGCTGTTCGAGTAGCTCATTTTGGCTGTTAAACTCTAGTCCTTTTATTGAGCTGGTAGGAAGAATGTGTGACCAAGGGAAAAATTCTTTGTGTGCCTTTTTGTAGCGTAAAGAACAAAAACAGACATAAGAGGCTGGAAGTGGAATGGTTTGAAAGGCCTTTCCTCTTTCAGACGGGTAGAGCTGCTTTTCAGAAGCCCTCTACTTCAGTCTGGAGATTAACTGGATTCAAAAGACAGTTGATCGACTTTTGATTTTTAAACTTGTACAAAATAAGGATTCAATACTAAATCTCCCACCCTTCTCCTCAGACACAGCAGCAGCCTCTGGCTGAGGAGGGGGGATATGGTGCTCGAGCCCTTCCTTCCCTGCTGCTGCTCAGAATGTTCCCTGCCCGTGGTTTTTCTTCTAAGTAACTGCACTTTGCCACCTGCTAATTGTTTTAAGATACTGTGGTTTTTTTACCTAGCAGCAGAAGTCATCTGTGTCCTGATTTGTGCTGTAACCCTTGACAATCTACAACTGGAAGAAGTGACTAAAGAAAGAGCACTTTTTCCTTGTGTTTAAGCTCATGGTTATATCTTTTTGTCTTTCTGGGCATGTAGCAGACACCCTGACAAACTCCTTCCCCTTGTTCTTCCTGTTTGTAGCTTCAGCACATAGTGAGCGACGAGATCTGTGTGCAGGTAACAGACCTTTACCTGTCGGAGAACAACAACGGAGCAACAGGAGGTCTTCTCGCTTCCCAGTCTTCTCGTACTCTTCTGGAGGCCACTTACCAGCGCAAAGCTGAGCAGCTCATGTCAGAGGAGAACTGCTTCAAGGTAAAGCTGGGCTGCACACCGCCGGGGAAAAGCAGCAAGCAGTGAGGGGGATGCTTTTTCAGATGGCAGACGCACCAAGTCCTTTGAAAAAAGAGCCTTGTTTAGGCCCCCAAGAGTGCCGAGGGCTTTCTGTAGCTCTGAAAGTCAAAAGTTTCGGTGACGTGTCCCCAGCTTTTGACATGCAGGTTAATGCTTCTGTAAGGGCCCCTTCAGATAGGAGGCTTCAAGGAGAAATACGTTTCCTGGAACAACAACGAATATCCCTTGTGCTTCATAGCGTCTTTGGGCTGTATCATATCACCTGCTTTGCTGTCACCCCTTTTAATTTGTTAGCTCCGTTTTTCTCATGCCTCAACATTTGTCGACTGCAGGGAGATCTGCTGATACTGACTGGGCATTAAATTATTGCTGACTGCCTGTATTGCTAAATAAACCCGGCGTGCTCTGCTAATCAAATCCACGCTTCCTTCACCGAAGATGCAGGAAGTGGCCAGGCCCTTTCTGAGCAAGTAAAGTGCTTTGGCTAAAAGCCTGCCTGTATAATTTCTCTTCCTTTGCCCTCAAACTTATCTGGGGGGCTCCAAAAACTATCACAAAAAGAACTATTTTCAAATAGCTTTCACAATTTTTCTGTCCCCCAAGATTGTGTTATTTGATGAGTGTTTTCCCATCACCGTCAGGCATGTGGGAAGCACAGTTTTTTCCCTTAAAACTAGGCCAACTTACTTCATTCTCCCTTTGCTCCTGTGAGAAGTGGAGGTTGGGTTTTTTTTTCTATTTGAGACCTCTCGCTGAAGTCCCTTTTGTCTTTTCTTTATAGCTGATGTTCATTCAGAGCAGAGGTCAAGTTCAGTTAACCATTGAACTGCTGGACACAGAAGAGGAGAACTCTGATGACCCTGTAGAAGCAGAGGTAAGAGCAGCTTGTCCAGAGAGCTGACTGTGGTGGTCAAGGGTGTCCAGTTGCCTGTTGTTATGATCTGTTAGCACAAGATAAAGAAACGTCAAGGACATGCCATAAAACTTTCAGTGATGTGAGTAGGCAAATCCTTGGGTTGTTTTGTATTAGAAACCCCTCAAAACTGTATAGAGAAATGTTCTACCTGCCTTTTGGGGGATAAGATGGATGGAGCCTTCAAAAGTGACCTTGTGTTCATCTGTATAACTTCCCGCTTAGCCTCCTTAACCACACCATGTTGTTTGGTGGGAAGGCAGTGGCTGATCTGTGCTCTGTGCTCGCTTCCAGCGCTGGTCAGACTACGTGGAGCGGTACGTCAACTCTGATTCTACCTCCCCTGAACTCCGGGAGCACCTGGCCCAGAAACCGGTCTTCCTGCCGAGGTGAGTGGCCAGGCTGTGCCTTGAACCCCACCCAAGGGGCTGTGTCTGGCTGTTGAAATGCAGCCTCGCCCGGATTTGAATGCTAGGACAGAAGCCACTGCTCTGGCAGCGTGGTGTGGTGGTCCCCTGTTGCTGTTCATCCTAAAAGCCTGTGGGTCCACCCCAGACTCCAGCTCTCTAGTGACTGAGCGATGCCTTGGGCCAAAGGTGGCAGAGAAGGTGACGGCTGGTGACTCGTCAGAGCAGCTTTTTGCCCATCCTGTCTTGGCTTACAGTAACCTCTACCTGAAAAGAGAAGGTGCCACCTCAGGGCTTTTCATCATCAGGGAGCTGATTGCACAACAGCCCTAACTTCAGAAACAAGATAAAACCAGTGGGCTGACTTGCAGGAATCTGAGCCTGAATGACTGCAATGGGCAGTTGTGCCCCAAGCTGTTGGCCAGGCTTTTGAGGGGCCAGCACAGATCCAGCAGCTATGGCCATCCTTGTTTTGTGAAAGGGTGAGCACTAATTCCATAAGGGATTCTCTGTTTTGCAGGAATCTGAGGCGGATCCGTAAGTGTCAGCGTGGTCGGGAGCAGCAGGAGAAGGAAGGGAAGGAGGGAAACAGTAAGAAGTCCATGGAGAATGTGGAGAGCTTGGACAAGCTGGAGTGTAAATTCAAACTGAACTCCTATAAGATGGTGTATGTGATCAAATCGGAGGATTACATGTACAGGAGGACTGCTCTGCTGCGAGCTCAGCAGGTAGGAGTGAGAGGGAGGACTGGGGTGGGCAGCTAGTGTTTCCCGGGACCCTCTGCTCCCAAAAGTCGGGTGGGGAGAGTCAGATGAAATGTCCCCAAACATCCCAAGCAGTACCATTTAGTGGTCTTTGTGTTACCAGGAGGGTGGTGTGCTGGTGTGTCCTCCCAAGGTGCTAAAGATCTTCTGAATGTTCCTAAGGTGGTGTATTTTCTTCCATCTCTAACATAATTTTCCTGCCTCTCCTCCCTTCTCTCCAGGGAGTTCTGTTATAGTAGGAGAGTGGTTTTGACCATAAGCTCTCAAATTCCTTCCAGGAGATACTTCCCATGGGTGATGTTCCCCCTGTTTTAGGGAAGACCTGTCTTCTGCATGCTCTTGTGGTGACATGCGAGAGTACTTGTTCTTCCAGGGCTTTCCGAGAGAGGGAGTGCAGAGCATCAAATGCCTTATGTCCTTCTGGGTGCTATCCTCTCATCATCTCCTGTCCCCAAAAACAGAGAGCAGGAGTCCTCAGGTCAACTCCGCCCAGCAGAGCACAGCCAACATGCAGCACCGGCTCTAGAAACACTGGTTTTGTGGCAAGGATGGGAGGGGTGAGGTCACCAATACAGAAAAATCTCAGTGGGTGTTTCTCCAGGGCTTGAAAGTCCTGGACACAAGGTTTTGTGGCATCTCACATCTAGCAGTCAATGGTCATGATTGCTGGTTTAAACTGGAGTTCATTTTTTTGAAGTTGCTCAAACTTGCCTTTGGTTCGCTGGGGCAAGGGAAGGGGTATGTGTGTGTGTGTGTGTGGAGGGGGGGTAAGTGGAGACCCAGGGACTAGAGCTGTTTGTGATCAGTGAAGCTTGGGGAGTCGCTTTTATTCAAGATGAAAACAGCCTGTGAATCCAGATCAGCCAAATTCAGGAGGGTTCAGCTGGATAAAGGTTTGGTCTTCTGAGTGCTTTGCCACTCACTTTTCTCATCCCATGGGAATATTTCCATCCAATAGAGACAACCAGGGAGCTTTAACAGCAAACTCCAGTTCTAGTCTGTCTCTTTAGCCTTGAGATTTTAAACACTACAATCATACTGTAATCTATTTCAAACAATGTTAAGCAGAATGTCATTGCTTAGAATGCAGAAGAAGGTGAAACCTGCCAGATTCAGATCAAAGTTACTGACTTGAGCAACTAGAAGCAGAGGTACCTGAGAGGCTCTGTCAGCAGTAGTCTTGTCTGGAGCTGCAGAGACTATTTTCAGTGTCTTAAATTTGCTTTTCTGAGGAAACTGCTGCCCAGGCAGAAAATTTCACCCGGAGGTGAGGGAGTGGCAGAGGCGGGTGCTGCTTCCTGCCTAGGAAATCATCCCTCTCAGCTCCAGTTTAGTCCTGTAGTCATACTTACAAACCAGCTACCTACCATCTCATTCTTGCTGATGAAATGCAGGCAGCAGTTTAACTTCATTAGTTGTGAACACAAGTTTGAAAAAAATTACATCAGAGGAGAGCGGTTTATTTCAGTAGTGACTCTTTAAAATGCCCATACTGAGGGATTTGATTGAATTCTGTCTATCCCGTTCAACTGGCACAAACCCCAAGGAAAAGTTGCCTCATGAACAAGATGCTACGTGCCAGTGTTTATCAGAGAGTCTGAACACAAGTCGAGTTACTGAACTGTGAATTATATAGCATGCAGCATAGCCCCTCGGTTACTGAAGTACACTAAAGGAGCAGCAGAAGCTCCATTGAACCACCGATCTACTGGATTTAACAGTTAACACTGAGAAGCAGGCAGCTTTTGGGAGGAGAGCAAAACAAATAATAAAATACATAAGCTTTAATCTTGAGGCTTAATTATGTTTCCTGTTTCCAGTGATGACTGTAGCCATGGTTTTCAAGCCGTGGCTTTCAACCATCAGTCCTGGATTTGACATTCCTTAAGCAAATGCTCTTACTCAAAACTGTGCACACTTCTCCCTCTTCTGATGCTTCTGTTAAGTCAGTGGTTCTCAGACCTTTTAGACCTGACCAGGTTCTTCATTTTCCATAGCAGTTGGGTCCCCTGACATGTGTAGTGTGTGGTGTTGTCTCCCTTGGCTCCTGGCTGCTTGAGGAGAAGGAGGAGGCAGCACCCTTTGGGCAGCATAGGAGGGACGCAGTGCAGGGTGCATTCTATGTCCCACTGCTGTATTAAACAAAAAGCATCAATCTCTTAGTATTCCCCAGTTCATTTTGCCATAATTGCCTTGGAGAGGAGACCCAGGGGACCTTTACCGGAGCTTTTTCCTGCCTGGTGTCTGTGTTACAAATTACCTCTGGCTCTTGATCCCCTTGGTTGCATCAACTGACAGCCAAACTTTGCGTAATGCTGCAGTTTAGGGGCAAAAGCCGCCTTTTTCTAACACCTCTTCCTATTTCTATAGTCCCACGAAAGAGTGAGCAAGCGTCTGCACCAGCGGTTCCAGGCCTGGGTGGACAAATGGACCAAGGAGCACGTGCCCCGCGAAATGGCAGCCGAGACAAACAAGTGGCTAATGGGCGAAGGATTGGAGGGCTTGGTGCCCTGCACCACCACCTGTGACACAGAGACCCTGCACTTTGTGAGCATCAACAAGTACCGCGTCAAATACGGCACAATATTCAAGACACCGTAAAACCCCCACCCCGGGGCGAGGGAAGAGCCCGGGAGATGTGTGTGTGTGTGCGCGCATCAAGGAAAGGAGGAAGATGCCTTTCTCCCCTCACTGTGTATCTCCGTAACATGGCCACTTGACTAGTGCGTGGCTGGTACAAGCTGTCACCAGCGGGATTCCCAGTTGGGACGCTGGGATCACCGGCCCTTTGACTTCGGCACACGGCCCCGGAGCGCGGGAAGGACCCTTCTCTGAACTGAGCCATCCCAGAGAAACGCAATGAGCTCGTACACACCAGCAGTGGTGAGGCTTTGACTCCCCGCAGGCCCTGAGCGGCGAGGGAAGAGAACCGGAGGCTCCCCACCACCGGACCGCTTGGATGTGTCCCGAAATCCCCAGGTGCCTGTCGCAACCGGATTCTTCTCCCGTCAGTCACGCTGCTGAGCTCCGGCTTGATGCCAGCTCATGGAGCGGGCCCTGGGCTCCTCTCGCCTCCCTCTCCTCCCTCCCAGGCTGGACTCACCCCGTGCAGATCGGTCTGTCCTTTCTAGTGCCAGTGGAACTGTTTTATTTTATTTTATTTTAATTTTTTTTTTCTTTTTGTACCTGCTTGTTTACTAGTCTCTCCTAGTGCCATGCACCAGCTTTTCACACACATGTACGTACACACACACAACAGAGAACAACACAATTTTAACATGTTCCCTTCCTTTTTTTTTGTAAATAAATGTACAAATTGTCAATTTTTTTTTTTTTGCCTTTTTTTTTTGTTTGGTTTGGTTTTGGTTTTTTTTGTTTTGTTTTTTTTTATTAAGGGAAGTATGCTTGATGTGCTAGCATAACTGTACTAGCTTCTTGTGTACCATAGTACCAGGTGGCTTGAGAATTAGTACCGACAGACAGACCGACGGAGACATTTATTACACTTTTTACCAAAGGGAGTTATCATTGTAGTGCTTTTGTGTGGAAAACTTTTCTCTCCTTTTTTTGTAAATAAAAATAATGTCTTTGTTCTTAACTGGAGGAAGACACTCGCTCACCCCCAGCCCTGTTCCGAAAGGCACCGTGCAGCGTGCAGTTTGTGGGGTGGGGAAGGTGGGGATGGAGGGGGCACGTTGATCCTTCAATTTGTTTGGCTTTGCCATCTGAGAGGAAAAAGCAGAGGCAGCCTGCGTGGTTTGTGGCAAACACAACCAAGGTATAAGCAGCCTGCTAAGATATATAAATATGTAGTATAGAATTTTAATTTTTATTCTTCCTGGTGGGTAATTTTCATCCACCTTGTCTTCCAGCTCTGAGGACCTTCGCTTTTGGGAAGTGTTGCCGAGCTCTGTAGCTGAGGTTGATTGTGCTGATGCGTTTTTCCCTCTCGGTATTAGAGAAAGCATCACCTGAAGTTAACAGACCAGTGTCTGACAGAGCCACCCCGTGTGTGTGTGTTTGTGCGCGTGCAAGAGAAGGGTGAGGGGTGGGGCAGGTCTCAGTGCATTTCACTTGTGAAATCCACATACAGGATATACATTTTTTTTAAGTAGAGAAGTTTAGCGCTGGCAGATACTTAAAACAGGGGGGGGAAATTCTGGTTTAAAAACAAACAAACAAACCAACCAAAAAAGTAGTAGTCACCAACTTCGTCAGCCACGACAGACTCACCTGCACTGTCTCTCCTCATATGAGGCAGCTTTCCTCATGCAAACCCAAAGCTGCCAGTCCCAAGCATCCCAAACGTCTTCCATCGGGGAAGCAGCAAGCAGGGCTTTGCTGCTGCTTCAGCCTCTCCTAGGGATTCATTCCTTTTCGTCCAAGACAGCAGGTCCGTCTCCTCCCAGCACTGGAGCTCCTCTCCCTTCTGGGAGAGGCTGGGGAGAGCTGGATGGAGGTGCATGGCTGCCGGCAGCCAACGTTCAGCAGGATTCAGGAGACTTCTATGGGGAGAGGGACGGGGAGAGAAGACCCCAGCTGGGAATATTCACGGTTTGCTGCCAACGAGTTACCTGTTTCATTTCTCCTCCTTTGTTGTAACCGAACGAACGGGCTTCTGCGTGTCCTCTTCCTTTTCAAAAGTTTCATGCGTGCTCCCAGGCTCTTATTTCCCCCGCTTTTGTTTTTTTTTTCCTGTCATATGCTCAAGGTTGATCTAGAAGTGAAAATCTTGGGTGATTTAGACTTCTGACTAGCTCAGAAGTAACAGCTGCTACTGCTGCTTGGTGGGTGTCTTGTCCCAGGAGCCTGTGCCCACATGTCACTGAGTGCAAGGGACACACCACAGGGCCTGTCCACCCTTGGTCCGCCATCCCAGCTCCGCACCCAGCCTGTACCATAGCAGAGGTTTGATGGGTCTATTTTTCCTCTCTTTCTTTTTATTTAAACTTGCTTTTTGTATTCTGTAATGTGACCCTCAGCCCCCAACCCACGTGGCTACTATACAAATGTTGTAAACTTGACTGTAGTGCAGCATTTCCATTAAAATACCGGGGCTGATCACAGTGTTACAGATTGATACTTCCTTCCTGATCTCACACAGTGACACGCTGGGGCACTTCGGAGGGAAAAAGGGGGCAGGGAGGATGAGCAGGTTCAGAATTGCTCAGGCAGAGGGACCGAGGCGAGACGACTGCCTTTGCTTGCGTTCTGCCTGCACTTTACTCCAACACGTGGCGTTCCGCGGTGGCTGAGGCATTAACCTCGTTTTTTTCCTTCCTGAAGCTGGGAGTCGGCAGAGAAAGTAACGGAGGAAGAGGCGAAGCGAACCGGACCTTGCGAGGTCCTGGCACCCAAGGAAGCCTCGCGCCCTTTCCCGGGCCAGGCCCTGCCGCAGGCGGCCCCGCGCCGCGCACCGAACCGCACCTGACCCCGCAGCGGCCCCGCGGCCTCGGCTCCGCGCCCGCTCCGCGCCTGTGCCGCACAGGGTGTGGGGCAGAGGCCGCGCAGGCGCAGAGAGACCCGGCGCAGCCGCCATGGCCGCTCCCAAGCACCGGCGCACGGCGCTGGAGCGGGTCGAGAAGTTCCTCTCCGAGATCTACTTCACCGACTGCAACCTGCGGGGCAGGTGGGTGGCGGGGCCGGTTCTTCCCTCGCTTCCCCGGGCTGCCCCTGGGGCGCTGGTCCCTCGGGGGAGGCAGCGGCCGGGGTTCGAGGTTGCTGAGTGACCTCTGCCCCCATCCCTGCTCGGTGGGGGTGGTGCTGGAGCCCGGCTCCGAGAGGCCCCCCGCAGCCTGGCAGGCTGTGCTGTGTCGTTCAGTCAGTGCTACGGGGGTGCTGAGTGGTAGCAGAGCGGTACAGCCGTGCTGGGAAAGCAGGGTGCTCCCCCGGCTGGCTCCTGCACGCCAACCTTATTAATCCTGTCCCGGACATCTCTGTCCTACCACAGGCTTTTTGGGGATCGCTGTCCGCTGGCATCACTCTCCTGCTTCCAGACCCCACAGCGCATCCCGTATGATGAGGCTGTCAGGCAGGAATTCAAACCGGCTCAAGTGGGAGACTCCTTCGGACCCACGTGAGTACCAGGTGTCAGCAGGGCTGAAGCTCAGTCTCAGGAGTTACTTGTGTGTGCAAATCCTCACGAGCTCTCAACGGTGAAGAAAAGAGATGATAACCCTCTGATAATCCTTTTCCCTGGTGCCTGCTTTAGGTAGAAAGTATTTGCTCAGCAGCCCTTAGGGAGATTTTATGGGGAAACTGACTGGGATGCGTCTGTTGCCAAGAAGAGTGAAGAACCAGGTTCATCCTTCCTGCTGAGAGCTCCTCTTCATAGTCATGTTTTGGGGGCAGAGGGCAAAGCAGGCCTGGGTGGACAGGCTGCATCATTACGTTTCAATGACATCAAACTCCTGTGCTGTCCCCATTCTGCTTTTTCCATGGAGGATCTGAGGAAATGTGGTTTCCCTTGGGCAAAGGTCTCATGGTGGGTTGAGGTTGCTGCCTGCTGTTTTTCCAGGTGGGAGACCTGCTGGTTTAAGGTGGAGCTGAGCATCCCCCCGGCATGGGCAGGGCGGGAAGTACATTTCGTCTGGGAGAGTGATGGGGAGGGCATGGTGTGGCGAGATGCCCAGCCTGTCCAGGTAAGGAGCCATGGATCGGGGCTGTGCCAGGCACTCTGCTCCCTCAAGTGGTTATCTTTAGTAGGTCCTTTTCAGAGGAATGCCTGCCTGTGTCGGGGTGGGGTGTAAAATAACATGTGGACCAACAGGAGAAAACCAAGAACAGTTGCAGATCTCAACAGAGTGGTCATAAATCAAAACAGAAGGAGTATATGTAGTTGTAAAGCTGTTTAGCCTTATGCGGCAACCTCTGAGGCCATAGGAGAACTGTCTTTAAATGTGGGGAAAACTGCTGTGTGAAGAAGGGCAGTGTTTGTGAAATGTCTGATGCGTGGGGTGGGAGAGAGAACTTCTCTCATGGTTTGTGGGCTGTGCTGTTTGGCCACAGAAGGTTTCCACAGTTCGGCCCAGAAAGGCAAGCCTGCTGGTGGTGGGTTCGAGTCTGTTTTCTAGAGATTGTCCCCCAACAGGAGTTATAATTCTGGTCTACAAACCAGTAACAACTGAAACCCCCTTGCTTAGGGGTTAGAAAGTCTGTCTTGGAAGAAGGACAGGTAAGAATTGGGACTGAGATATCAAGAATAGTGGGATAGACTCTTGTCATGTGTGTCAACCTCAGTCTGGCTTTGGGGTGGTGGAGTGGCTCAGGTGACTTTTGCAGCCTGTCCTCCCTTGTGCTGGGCCCTGCAGGATTTGTTACTCCTGGGGCAACAGCAGTTTCTGAGCCGGTTGTTCCTGTGGGAAGCAGTGTCCCACAAGACATGGGACCAGGTTCCTCCATCCAGCTGGATGTGTCTTTTCCTGCCCATCCAGCCCACTGTCATGGACCTCAAAAGATGGGTGTTAAATGTCCTGTTTTCCCATCCAGGGTTTGACTAAGGAAGGTGAGAAGACCAGCTACATCCTGACAAGCAGCCTGAAAGAGTCAGAGCCCCACAGGTGGGTGGTCAGCCTGGCCACAGCTAGGACATTCTTGGCCAGCTGTTTGTGGTGTTCTCCTTGATGGTTTCCTTTTTCTCTCCAGTCTGACACTGTATGTGGAGCTGGCTTGTAACGGTCTCTTTGGGGCCGGCAAGGGCAGTATGATCGCTCCTCCGGACCCTGGCAGGAGGTTCACCCTGAGCAAGGCTGAGCTGGTCATCTTCAACAGGGATGTCTATGAACTGCTGATAGATCTGGAAATACTGCTGGACATGGCCAAGGTCTGTGAGCTCCTTCTCTCCCTCTCCCTTTCCACCTCTTTCCACAGCTTCATTATATCTCCTCCTCCTGACATTCCATGACCTGTCTCCTCCCACCAGGAGGAGCAAATGTTTGCTCCTGCTGCTGTAGCACAAGTGACATTGTCTAGAGTAAGAGAAAACTGAGCAGAGAGAAGCCACAGGTATTTTTTTCATCCACTTTTAGCTCCAAGGCAAGATCTGTTTGACCAAAACCCCCTGGGATGGATTTTTGTGTAACCTGATTTTAGAGAGCACATGAGTGAAGTTGTTAGGTTGTGTCTGTGAAGCAGGAATGTGCCGTTTACCAGGAACCACTGGCAGAATCAGATGTTGGAAGGAGGTAGTGGGTTCTCCCTGAGGCAGGTGGCTTCTGAGCTGGTACAGAGAGCTGCTTGGTTCCAAGAGGATGTGCCGAGCTCCAAGTCAAGCTGTTATCACTCCCAACCTCAGCTCCTCGGGGAGGAAAACCAGAGGAGTTTCCAGGCACTGTACACTGCCAACCAGATGATCAACATCTGTGATGTTATGGACCCCTCCACCTTCCCCGCTGCCCGTGACCTGGCTGCAGCCATCTTCAGACAGAGGAATGGCGAGAGCCAGCACACCATCCACGCCGTGGGGCACTGCCACATTGACTCTGGTGAGAGCAGCACAATGTTCCCTCTCTGCTGACCTGGAGGCCAGGGCGTGCTGCCCAAGGGGAGGCCAAGGGCTGGCTGCCCTTGGGCTCCAGGCAATGGCTACTGTGCCTCAAGGGGAGGGAAAGGGACCTCTGTGCTGCCTCTGTCTGTCACTGAGGCAGGGAAACATGCCTGGCTCACTCCATGTGGAGCCCTGATTGGGATGATGATGAGGGATGAATGACAGACTGCTGTCTTCCACCTGTTGGACTTCACTCCTTGTTTTCCAGTCCCTGAGGGGTTTCAGTTTCCACAGAAAGAATCATAAAATCACAGAATGGTTTTGGGTGGGAAGGGACCTTTAAGCCTCATCTAGTCCAACCCCCCTGCACTGAGCAGGGACATCTGCAACTAGAGCAGGTTGCTCAGAGCTCTGGCCAGTCTGACCTGCTATGCTTCCAGGGATGGGGCATCGACCACCTCTCTGGGCAACCTGGGCCAGGGTCTCACCACCCTCAGTGTCAAAAGTGTCTTCCTTCTCTCTGGTCTAAATCTCCCTCTTTTAGTTTAAACCATCACACCATCCCAACAGGCCCTGCTCAAAAGTTTGCCCCCATCTTTCTGGCAGGCCCCTTAAAGTCCTGAAAGGCCACAAGGAGGTCTCCCCAGAGCCTTCTCTTCTCCAGGCTGAACAACCCCAATTCTCTCAGCCTGGCCTCATAGCACAGGGGTTCCAGTCCTTCCATCATTGCTGTGGCCTGCTCTGGCCCCGCTCCAACAAGACAGCAGGAGAAGCAGAGGCTGGAGGCCCCAGCCTGTGTTGCCATTGGGCACTTAGTCAAAGGGCAGCATATTGCTCTAGCACTTTCCCCAGCTGATCCATGAAAGCCCTGTTACCAAAGGAGCTTGTGCTAGGTAATAACCACGGTGGGGCCACATGTCTGTCCCTGCAGCCTGGCTCTGGCCGTATGAGGAGACCATCCGTAAGTGCGCTCGGAGCTGGGTCACCGTGGTCCGTCTGATGGAGCACAACCCAGAGCTCACCTTTGCCTGCTCCCAGGTGAGTGATCCCCTCTGGGGAGCTCTGCTTCTGCTTGGGGCACTTTACTTCTCCAGCACAACTCAAGGAGATGCTGGGAGTGTCCTGAGCAGTTGCAGAGAGGAGGGACCTGGGTGTGGAGTGATGTGGTGGGAGCTGAGGCCGGTCTCTGTGCTCTGCCAGGCGCAGCAGTTTGAGTGGGTGCGGAGCTGGTACCCTGAGCTCTACGCGCAGATTCGGGACTTCGTGGCAAAGGGGCAGTTCATTCCAGTCGGAGGGACCTGGGTGGAAATGGTGAGAAGCATGGTGAGCCTGGCTCATCTCACCCTCCCTGTGCCATCCTTCTGGGACCAGTCCTGACACTGAACAGGGAAAGCAGAGCCTTTACTGAGGTCTGGTTGGTGATGGTTTCTGGGCCCAGAAAACAGTGGTGGCTAGCTGCAGTGTCTAGCCTCAAAAAACCCACCATCCCACTCCCAAATCATCTCCTTCCCTAAGAAAGGAACTTCAGTCTGGCCTGTCTGAGCTCTGTTCCTCCTTCCAGCTTCTGCTGAGCTCTGTTCAGATCCTTCCAGATCTGTGATCGGCTGGGTCAGGATGACAGTGTGTGGGAATGGGGTGCTCCAAGACCTCCCCTTCCCCAGCACTGGCCTTGCTGCAAGGGCTCCCCTCTGCCTTATCCCCAGGACGGGAACCTGCCCAGCGGGGAGTCCATGGTGCGGCAGTTCCTCCAGGGACAGCAGTTCTTCCAGGAGCAGTTTGGCCGAATCTGTGTGGAGGTACTTGCTTTTTTCCAGCACACCTTCTTGGCACACCATCTCCTTCTACCTCTTGCTACATGCGAGGGTGTCTCTGGTTGTGGTGCCTCACCTTGGCCTGCATTTTTTGTGACTCATGGGTGTCTCTCTCCATCTGCTGCTGTCACCTCTGCTCCCAGTTCTGGCTGCCAGACACGTTTGGATACTCAGCCCAGCTGCCCCAGCTGATGCGCGGCTGTGGGATCAGGCGGTTCCTCACGCAGAAGCTCAGCTGGAACCTGGTGAACACCTTCCCGGTGAGCTGTTCTTCCCTTCTTCCTGTGGAATGGACATGAAATTGCTGGAGTCTGTCTGCAGGGCTGGATCTTTTGGTTCCACAGGTTGAGCCAGTCCTTCAGCTCAGCTGACATTGGCTCTTCTTTCAGAAGCCACCAGTTTATGGTGGTAGTAATGTCCCATCAGGCTTTAGGAGAGAGAAAGGATGTGGTTAGAGATCCCAGCTGGGCCCCTGACCTACAAATTCCTTCTGCTTCCAAAAGTGAAGCTGTGACTTGCATGCAGGTCTAACAGAGCAAACCCAGCTTCTCCTCTGCTGTCCTCTGCTCTTGTGTCATTCCCTATCCTTATGCAGCCATCCCCTTGCCCTGATCTGTCCAGGCAGACTGCAGTCCTGGGGAGAGGAAGTGAAGGCCCCATTTGAATCCTCAGAGGGCTCTGAACTGCCTGTCCCTGGTGACAAAGATGCTGGGCTTTGTTTGACAGGGCTTGTGAGGAAGCTCAGGCTTCTAGTGCACCAGATCTGTGCTGATGCGGTTGAAGTGTGCCTTCCGTGCACACATTTGTGTGGGAGATGAGCTTGGGAGCCTTGAAAAGCTGAGCTAAGGGTGAATTTATGTCTTCCTGGTACCAGCACGACCAGAAATTTCCTTTTGGGATCTCCTGGGAAAAGCAGAGCTGTGCTTTAGCATTTTGGCCCTGTGTCGTACAGGGTGTGCTGTATGACACTCCACTCTTTCCTTTGGCTTCTCTCCAGCATCACACCTTTTTCTGGGAAGGCATTGATGGTTCCAGAGTCCTGACGCATTTCCCCCCTGGTGACTCCTATGGGATGCAGGGGCGAGTGGAGGAGGTGAGTGAGGTTGCCAGACCTGCACATGAAGTGCCAGCCCCTTGAGGCCAGCTCTGTGGCTCCTAGAGGAGGGCATTGCCTGGGGAGGGATTGGGATACCTGGTGGCATTGCTGGACAAAGGCTCTTTGGGTTCCTGGCAGTCAGTTACCTGCCTCTGAGATGTGTCTGTGCCTGATTTTTGGCAGTTTGAGCTGGGGAAGAGGGGCAGGACTGGGCTTTACACCCTAAAGGCTGACCTGGCTTTCTTGTGGGGAGCTGTGGGAGCTTGGGCTGAATGCATGGGGATTGCAGCTGTCCAAAAATCCCTCTAGGTGCTGAAAACTGCGAAGAACAACAAGGACAAAGGCCGTGTGAACCACAGCGCTTTCCTCTTTGGCTTTGGAGATGGAGGAGGGGGCCCCACACAGCAGATGCTGGACAGGATTAAGAGAATGAGTGACACGGACGGGCTGCCAAGGTGAGAGGAGAGCTCCCGTCCTCTGTCCTTGCAGGAACACTTGCTTTGCGCCGGGCCCGGCCTTCAGCCATGCCAGAAGAAAGGGTGTGTGAAGGAGGGCAGGGAGCAAATGGGTCGAGGAAGGTTTGTCAGGGAGATGGTCTCTCCATCATCAAGAGCTGTAAGAACAGGTATTCGAGGCAGCCTTGAACTGTTTGTGAGCCCTTGGTAGAGCCGTGGGGTGAGTGGCCAGCCCAGCAGCGGTGGCTGGCAGTCGGTCCCTACCTGGGCAGTGTCCAGATCTCCGTGGCAGGCAGCAAGAGCAGTGTGGAGTGGCAGAGTGGTAGGAGGAGGTTAGGGGGAACACTGTGTGTGGTTACATTGGGGTTTCTGAGGCCTTGATTCTGAGGCGATCACTTTTCTGGTCAGGATGTCCCGTTAGCTGTGTCACAGGCTTCTCCCCTGGCTCAGCGCTGTTTGTACATCTCTCCTGCAGGGTTCAGTTCTCCACTCCTGACCAACTCTTTTCTGTCCTGGAGAAGGAGTCGTCTCAGCTGTGCACCTGGGTGGGAGAGCTCTTCCTCGAACTGCACAACGGCACGTACACCACCCAGGCCCAGGTGACTGCATACATAGGATGGGGACAGTGGTCTCCCCGCACCCGGGCCAAGGTGGCTGTTCTCATTTCTCTGCTGCTCAGGCAGCTCCAGGGCTCAGACAGCGCCCTTGAGGTCTCAGTGGTGGGAGCCACCTTGTATCCAAAACTGTCAGACTTTCTCAGGGGATGAGGAGGAAGCCTGGACACAGCAGCTCCCCCTCAGTCAACAGCTGGCACATCCTTCACTTTAGCAGATAGTTGCACAGCTTTGGTGAAAGGTTCAAGAGAAGGGGAGGAAGGTGAGAACAGAGACAGGGAAAGCTTTGTGCTGGGCTGGCAGTTCCAGTTCCATCTGCGGCAAAAAATAACTCACTGGTAATGGCAAACTCATGACGCATACAAAGAACCAACCTTCCTGCTCTGGAGCTGGACTTTTGCTGCTGGTGGGAGAGAGCCATTCCTAGACTACTGATTTCCTAAGCATCTTTCTTCTCTGCTTGCTTTGGCACCAGATAAAGAAGGGGAATCGTGAGTGTGAGCGAATACTCCATGACGTCGAAGTCCTCAGCACCTTGGCCCTGGCGCAGGACAGCACGTTCCAGTATCCTGCCAGCCAGCTGCAGCAGCTCTGGAGGTAAGGCCGTACGGGAGCGCCGGTGGTACCAGGAGATGATGTGATGAGGGCAGGAGAGCTGGCTGCTCTTAGAGTACCACTCCCCAGCCCCTAGGCTTATTCCTTGACAGTTTTGACTTGTCTGAACTTGCGCAACAATATACCTGGTAGCCCTGAGGGATAAAAAAATAGGGGTTGTGGTTTACTAAGATAGCAGTTGACAAACCCTAAGCATCTTCCCATAAAGAGATATAAAGGATGCTGCAGAAACAATCCTTTTTTCAAATGTTGGCTAACGACAGGGATAAGGATTAAAGTTTGTTCATCTTGCAAACAACGCTCAGTAAGCCAGAACAAATCCGGTACTTTCCTCTGCTTCCTCACCTGCTTTCTGTTCTCTGTTTTAGGTTATTGCTGCTCAACCAGTTCCATGATGTGTTGCCAGGGAGCTGTATCCAACTTGTGGTGGAGGATGCCCTGCAATACTATACAGGTGAGCAGGGAATCTGACTGGGAGGGAACTTCTCCGTTGGGTTGTGCCTGGTGGGGCTTCAGAGGTTTCCATCCTGGGCTACCAGGTGCTGTAGGTCCAACCTGTGTCAGCCTGTGTTTGTTACAGCACTAACTCAACAGGGAATTATTAGCCAGGGGATTAAAAAGCACCCTGAGTGATTGACTTCCCTGCTTGCTGCTGGCATGCCAGGATAGACCCCAGCAAAAGTTGGCTTCTGCCTGCCCACAGGCACTTGCAGTAGCTTTATTATCGCATTGCAATTTTCCAGTTGAGTTGGCATAGCTCATTGTAATTGTGTAATAACAAAGCTAAGAACACTTATAATCACTTACTAGTATTATTGATAATTAGTAACTGTAGCTGGAAAGTAGCTAAAGTACTTGTACATTGTATGGGAGTGCCAGAAACTCTCTCAGATGTGAGAAACACCCTGGCTGGGTCTAACTGGGGCCCTTTTGTTGCTCAGAGATCCGCAGTGCTGGCGCTCAGCTGCAGGAGGAGGCAGTGAAGTCCTTGTGCAGGGAACTGCTGCAGCCCAAGGCAGGGAACTCTGATAGCACCCTCGTGTTGAACACTTTACCGTGGGAACGGACTGAGGTGATCTCCAGGACTGGACCAGCTGGAACAGAGACTTTAGGTATCTCTGACTTGGGGAGAATTCGCGTATCAGAATTTTTACAGGGGCAGAGGCAGCTAACAAAGAAATACTCTGCCTCTCCCTGTCCTGGGAGGGTTTACTGACTTGTCAAATCACTCCTTGAGACTTTATCCAACTTCCAGTTGTTCTTGAACTATGGATGAAGAGAAGGGTATGAGAGGAGGTTGGAAGTCTGACGTGAGAGCAGCAGGGCAGTACAGCATGACTTGGGGTTAGGCCTGGGGCAGGTGTTGGAGCAGAACCTCTTTGTTTTCCAGCTCTGGTGACAGTCCCCAGCATAGGCTATGCTCCAGTGACAGAGCCGTTGCTGCCTCCTCAGCCTGTGACAGTGAGGAAACAGGTGAGCACAGCGGTGATTGTCCTCACATTGGTGTACCCTACTTCAGAGGCTGACTGGGGAGAAATCAAGGGAATCTAGCATGCAGCAACTAGATCTGTGGCTGAGGCACTTGACTCTCGTAGGCGTGGGTCAGTGCAATCCATTTCTGTCCTTCCCCCCCCCCCGCAAGGAGGATGGCTCCATCACCATGGAGAATGGGGTGATCGCAGTCTGCCTGGACACAATGGGGCGCCTGACCTCACTGCGGCTGGTGGACTCCCAGAGGTGTGTCTATCACGCGCTTACTGGAACTGGGCTCCTCAAATCTCTCTTGGGTCGTCTTCTCACTGAGCTGGGGTTGTTTAGCCTGGAGAAGAGCAGATTCAGGGGGGACCTTGTTGCTCTCTACAACTACCTGAAAGGAGGGTGTAGTCAGGTGGGGGTCGGGCTCTTCTCCTAGGCAACCAGTGACAGGACGAGAGGGCATGGCCTGAAGCTAAGCCAGGGGAGGTTTCGGTTGGGTATCAGGAAGAACTTCTTGACAGAGAGGGTGATCAGACATGGGAATGGACTGCCCAGGGAGGTGGTGGAGTCACCGTCCCTGGATGTGTTTAAAGAAAGGCTGGATGTGGCACTTAGTGCCATGGTCTGGACAATGTGACGGTGTTGGGTCATAGGCTGGACTTGATGATCTCGGAGGTCTTTTCCAGACTCAGTAATTCTATTCTATTCACTGCATCCCCTTCTTTACTGCTAATTCTTCTTATGCTGCTGTTTCTCTGTTCCACTTTGTTCCAGAGAGTCAGTCCCAGGTGGCTGCTATGCCAACCAGTTTGCACTCTTTGATGATGTTCCCCTGTACTGGGATGCCTGGGACGTGATGGATTATCACTTGGAAACCAGGTAGAGGAGCAGCACGTGCAGCACTTGGGTTTTGACTTTGCTTTGAGGTTCTTGCCTCCCTGTCAGTTGTAGCTGGAACAAAAGCTGTGGCAGAGCATTCGCTTTGGAGAAGCAAGCGTCTGCTGCGTGGGAGGCTGGACTGGGATTTGGGAACCTGGATATGAGACTGGCTCTGCCTTTATCCCTTTCTCTAGGAAGCCGGTGACAATGCTGCTGAAGCCTCTGGAAGTCACCCTGACTGGGGGCTTGCGGGGAAGTGCAAGCTTCTCACTGCAGATCGGGGAAAGCAGCACCTTAACCCAGGAGATCATCCTGGATGCCACGTGCCCATACCTCCGCTTCCTCACCCAGGTTCGGTCAGCGGCTGCCGTGCAATACGAACACCTGAGCTGGGCAGACAGGGCCCGGGGGAGCTGAACCTTGTGTCCAAGTTACCTTCCCCTTCCTGTTTCCTTTCCCTGGAGCCCCCAATGCCTGTCCTCCTCTGCCTTAGGGGAAGGCAGCCATAAGGTGGCTGAAAGAGACCCACTGGTTCATCTGTGTTCAGACTCCCGAGCGGTTTTATTGTGCCTGGTTTGGCCAGGGAATGACAGATAAGTGCAGCCTCTGCTTGTCAGCCCCCCATGGTGATGTCCTTTTGCTACTGCATTTAGGTTGAGTGGAAGGAGGCTCATAAGTTCCTGAAGGTGGAGTTCCCTGTGCAGGTCCGGAGCACAAATGCCACCTATGAAATCCAGTTTGGACACCTGCAACGGCCAACACACTGGAACACGTCCTGGGACTGGGCTCGATTTGAGGTGAGAGGGGAGGTGGTTTGGGCCCAGGACCATGCTGCTCCTTCCGTGCTGGGGCTGCTTTTGCTCCCAGGCAGTAGCTGTGGTGGTGAATATGTCCCTTGGTGCATCCTGCAGGTGTGGGCTCACAAGTGGATGGATCTCTCCGAGCACGGCTTTGGGGTGGCACTGCTGAACGACTGCAAATATGGGGCATCAGCCCATGGGAACATCCTCAGCCTCTCACTGTGAGTTGAGGTTGGGCTGAAGGTGAAGCTGCAGCAACCTCTGTTGCCTTCTGAGGTGTCTCTTGGAAGTCAAGGCAACTCTTGCTCCTTACTTGGACCTTGATCCTTGGTCCTTACTTGGACCTTGATCACACTTAATAAGGAAATAGTCTGGGATTGGCCTACATGGCTGGCTGTCACCTGAGAACTTTTGGCTGACTTAACTACAGTTGACAAAGATAATGTAATTCCTTTAAGTTATGCTCGTAGATAATTCAGGAGAGATCAGATCTACATTTGCATCAAGTAATTTTTCTGCTTCTAGCCAAAACATACCAAAGGAGGGGAGGCTTAAGGAGAGGGAAAGAACAGTAGTGTTAGGGATGTGTACAAAGCGAAGAGAAACTCTGCATATTTCAGTTTGACTGCATCAGCCACAAGTTTCACAGAAAAACATCCTTCAAATTTTCTAACCTCAGGGTCTGTTTGCTGTTGCCAGAAACTAGCGGCATGTTGGCTTCCACCTCAGGGCCCTGCCTTGAGGTCACAACAGGGGGCACTTGTCACATCACTCCTTTGGCTCTGCACTGGGTGATGGAGGGTGCTGCAGAGACACCCGCCTCACCTGCCTCTTGTTGCCTTAGGCTGAGGGCACCCAAGTCCCCGGATGACACAGCAGACATGACACACCACCAGTTCACCTACGCTGTGATGCCTCACTTGGGTGAGCAATGATGGGCAGAGCCAGGCCCTGTGGGGACGTGCAGGGTGGAGACCCTTGGGATCAGCATATCTCTGGCTGTGCATGTGTGGAGGCTCTCTAGAAGTTCTTGTGTTGCAGGGTCCTTCCAGGATGCTGGTGTGATCCAGCATGCCTACAACTTGAATTTCCCCCTCCACGTGGTCCCAGGAAGCTCTGTGCAGTGCCCGGCCTGGAGCGCCTTTTCTGTCAGCACGCCTGCGGTTGTGCTGGAGACTGTCAAGCAGGCAAGTTCCTGGGGCAGATGGGTTAAGCTGTGGTTGTTGAGCGTCACTTGCTCTTTCCCCCACACTGGGTGACAGGCAGGCTCAGCTGAGTGGAAACAGTGATCCTTCTGGTTTGCATATCCTGAGAGGTGAGGACAAAGGGTGCTTGCACACTTCTCTGCCTGTCCAGGCACGTGCATGCACCAGGGATCATGGAGAGCAGCTCTGTGAGAAGGACCTGGGAGTCAGTGGACAAGTTCACCATGAGCCAGCAATGTGCCCTCGTGGCCAAGACCATCAGTGGTCTCCTGGACTACATTCAGAAGAGTGTGGTCAGCAGGTTGAGAGAGGTTCTCCTTCCCCTCTATTATGCCCTAGTGAGGCCACAACTGGAGTACTGTGTCCAGTTCTGGGCTCCCCCGTTCAAGAGAGACAGGGAACTACTGAAGAGAGTCCAGTGGAAGCTCCAAAGATGCTGAGGGGATGGGAGCATCTCTGTGCTGAAGAAAGGCTGAGAGCCCTGGGGTTGCTCAGCTGGAGAAGAGAAGCCTGAGAGGGGATCTGATCAATGGTGATCAATAGCTGAAGGGCCCCTGTGGAGAAAGAGGATGGGGCCAGACACTTGTCAGTGGTGCCCAGTAACAGGACAAGGGGCAATGGGCACAAACTGGAACCTGGGGCGTTCCATCTGAACAGGAGGAGAAACTTCTTTGCTGTGAGGGTGCCAGAGCCTGGCCCAGGCTGCCCGAAGAGATTGTGGAGTCTCCTTCTCTGGAGAGATTCCAAACCCTCCTGGACAATGTGATCCTGGGCCCCCTGCTCTGGGTGACCCTGAGGGAGCAGGGGGTTGGACCAGATGATCTCCACAGGTCCCTTCCAACCCACATCAGTCTTGGATTCTCTATTATCTGCATCTGTACGTGGGTACTGCAGCCACAGTCATTAGTGCTGTACTGCAGCAGGTCCAGAGTATGCTTGTGCCCTGGCAGAGCCATTTTGCTGTGCTCACTGGGGTTGGGCTGTAGCCTGAGGCGTAGGAGAGGATGCATTTGTCTGGGTCTTACTTGTCTGAACTTCCCCAAAGGCTGAGAACAGACCCGAAGCTGTGGTGGTTAGGCTGTACGAGGCACACGGCAGCACGGTTGTCACCTGGCTCCAGACCTCCCTTCCTGTTAAGGAGGCAATGCTGTAAGTCCACAGGGGAGGGTTGGGCACCTGTGGGGATGGAGATGGGCTGCATCAGCCTCACCAGCTGCTTTCTTCCCCAGCTGCGACCTCCTGGAGCGGCCAGTGGCCCAGGGCCACCTGCTGCTGGAGCAGCGGGGCGTGAGGCTTTCCTTCACACCCTTCCGCGTGCTCTCCGTTCTCTTCATCCTGAAGCAGTGACACCATCTGTCTGGACCAAGGCAGTGAACTCAAATCACAGCCTGAGGCTTCCCCCAGCGCAAGAGCTGTGCAAGGAGGCAGCGGTTCCAGGGAAGAGCCTCCTACCCAGCCATTGGAGAACAAACACCTTCTTCAGGAAGGGAGGGCAGTTTCCCCCTGCCTCCCCAGGGAAGGAGGGCTTGAGCAAGTTCCCAGCTCACTGAAGTGTGGGCAAGGTTGGGGGACAGGCTGGCTGGCCCCACGTGAGTTCTGCTCCAACCCCTGGGGGGTTTGGGGAGCAGCATCTTTCCATAATGGTTCCTGTGTTTCAGTCTTCATCGTATCTGGGCTGTAGCAGTGAGTCTCAAGACACACAGCAGTCATTCCCCTTTCCCTTCGCCGGCCTCTTGCACTGCCCTTGCAGAAAGGGAACACAAGTAAATCAGAGAATTACATGGTAACAAGCTTCAACCTGTTTTCTTAACTCATTTCCAGATAACTGCACTGATCTGCCTCCTCCCAGGGGCTCTGTTGTAGCTGCTGCTCTTGTAGTATCTTCCTCAGCAGGACTGTGCTCCTGGGAGGGGGGAGGAAGAGCTTACCTTTATTTTTGGGGGGGCAGGGTGGAGGGGAAGCCTGCTCCAGCCCATCGAGGGAAGAGGCTGGGCACAAAGGGACTATCCTTAGCCCAAAACAGCACACACGGGGATTTCTACACAAAAATACTTTATTAGTCAGCTAAAAACAGTGATTCAGGCAGCAGCCAGAAAGGGAAAAGGGAAAGGAAGAGGGAATCCATGTTCAGGCACAGGGAAGGGTCAGTCTAGCACAACATGTGGTCCATGACCCTTATGCCCCTCAAAGGCCTGGGGACAGCAAGAAGATGCTGGATAAATCAACCCCATCACCAAACCCAGCTTCTCCTCCCCATACTGGCAGGATGCAGCCACAGCAAGCAGGCATGAGCACAGGGACACAGCAGCCCCACCTCTCCCCAGCAGTAACCCAGGCCCCTGGCCAGGCTGTTCCTGAGCTCCTCTGGCAGTTAAAAGGCTGCATGCGGTCCTCACACGGCAGAAGCTGCACCTGGAAGATGGAGAGGAAAATGAGAAGTCTGAGGGTGAGAGGGTGCCTGGTTTTGCTCCACAAAGCTCCCCTCTTGCCCTTGGGCACCCCCTCAATAGGAGGGAGGGCTCCCACAGCCCCCCCCGGGGTGTTTGAAAGCCACAGGGGCTGCCAGCCTCACCTCTGCCCCTTCGCGCCCGGAGGCTTCTTTTGGCTTTGACTGGCATCTGGGGCTCAGACAAGGCTGGAGCAGCCTTCCTCCTCCTGCGAGCATGTCCGTTCCTTGACTCATCAGCCACCTCCTCCTTCTCTTCCTCCTCCTCTTTGACTGACTTTGGGGGTTTTGCTGCAGCCCTGGGGTGCCGTTTCGAGGCACGCGTGGTGACCTGGGTGGACATTGGAGCTGAGCAGTAGAAGTGTGCTTGGGCCGCCAAGGCATGAAAAACTCGAGATGAGCCCCACCATGAATTTGGGAGCAGACTGAGCCAGGCACAGGGAACACAGCAGCCTCTGGACCCAGCAGGAGCCATGACCATAAAGCTCGTTACCTTGGGGGTTGGAGCCTCGGGATCTGCCTTCAGCTGAGTGCGTTTCTTGCAGCATCTCTGCCCTGCGGGAGGAGATGTGCCCAGGTTAGGTGGGAGGAGGGGGAGAGGGAGGGGCAGAGAGAGCCTGCACCTCCAGGGACAGGCTGTGGCACAGTGCCCTGTCAAGGACCCTGTCCTGGGTGATGTGTGAGCTGAGCACTGAGGAATTGGCACAGGGGTAGAGGAATTGCTTGAGGAGGCTTCTCTGCTACTCCTCCACACTCCCTCCCTTGCCAAAGTACTTCTAGGTTCAGGCTCACACCCCAGGAAGAGCACACCCTCCGGCTCCCAGCAGCCAGGCGAGGAAGGGGACATAGGTGCTGGCCAGGAAAAGCATCCTGCAAGATGCCCAGGCAGGTAGGTGTGCTGGTAGGAAGCCTTGGGCACAGCGGGCTCCCTTCCCCAGTGCCACCAGCTGTCACAGGCCCATCAGCACCCTAAGTAAAGGGGGGGGTTTCTGGGTTCCAGCCCTCCCAGAGCAAGAGTGGGTTCTGCAGGGAGGAGAGCAGACACTCACCTTTAGGAGCCATGGGGCCAGGCTCTCCCTGCAAAGAAGGCAACAGAGCATTGGCAGGGGCTCAGTCACTGCAGGTAGCAGTAGCAGAATCCGTGCCTCTTCTCCCCTCAGCCACGACAGTAATAGGGAAATGGTCACATTTCCCTGGGAAGCCTGAGGAGTTGAGGTGAGCTTGCTCTGCTCACTCTGTGCCTCAGGGACTCTCCTGTCAGCTCCTGCTCCTTCTGCAAGGCCCCACCATGGCACCTCACCCAGACACAGGGCACAGGGTGGGGGAGAAAGGGTCTGCCAGACAACCTAAGCCCCCTGTCCCTGCCATCAGCCCCTCTGCTCCAGACTGCCCACCATCCTTTGGCCATCTGGCCACTACATGGAGGGTCCTTGTCACCTCCACATCCAGCGGTTTACATCAGTCTGAGGGAGAGGGAGACGCCCAGCAACACAGCGTAATGCTGGGGGGGTCTCAGGAAGTAGAAAATGAGCTGGTGTCACCTTGGAGGAGGGAGAGGGGGGCCACCCAGGCCCAGTGACCCCAAGCTCCTACCTGGAACCACATGGTCCTGCCATTGCGGTCGCGCAGGGAGCTCATGCCAGGCACCAAGTAACACTGCAGCCAGTTCTTGAAGGCAGCATAGTTATCCGAGTGATCTGGGTCCAAGAGGTTTTTCTCTGGGAAGGGAGAGAGGGAAAGGACAGAAGTAGAGAGGAAGCAGTGGTTGGGGTGCCCTCCCAAACATCATGGTGCCCTCCCAGGAGGGCTGGAAATGCAAAGCCCAGGCCTGTCCACCATCCCCTGTTGTCCCTGACCTGTTGCCTCACCCATCGCAATGACCTCCATGGGCACGGTGTGGCACAGCTCCAGGAGATCTGGGTTCTCCCGCATCAGCTTCAGCTTCTTGCTCAGAGTCAAGGAAGGATCCTACAGGGGTGGAGAAGGGGAGGGAAGTCACCTGTCAGCCACTCCAGTCTCCTCAGGGTCAATTCTTCCCAACAACAGCCAAATGCTACTGTGACAGCTGTGAGCTCACCCAGCTGTATGCTTTGAACTGTGCATTAGCACATTCCTCGCAGCTACACAGACATGAAACGGGAACAGCAGCAGTTTGTAAAAACAGCCCTCAAGCTGTATATTTTTGTTTTCAGACTCCTTTAAAATAGCCACCTCCTCTCCCCTGAGGCCATGATATTGTCCCTGCTCTACTGCAGCCTTCCCCAGAGATTTTCAGTTTGTAAGGTGTTTGTTTCCTTCACCCCTTCCTCTTCGCCCACCCCAAATACACCCGGAGACTTCCTGATGGCAGAAGCAGGGCACAGTCGAGCACCAGCGCAGCACACAGGCGTGTGCCTGGGGAGCTGTCACAGATCGTCGTCCGGGCCACATGCAAACAAGTGCTGCACGCGTGAGGTGACAGAACCGCTGTGCCCTGTTTGCCGCTCCACTGGAGGGGCAGAGGTGCTTGGACATAGCTGTTTATGGCAAAGGACAATAGAATGCTTGACAAAGATCCCACGCAACAAGTGTTACAGTTGTGAAGGGAACCTGCCTGCTGTTGGGTTGGCAAAGACTCGGAGCAGCGAATCCCACCTGACAGTGGTGCAGGCAGAGGCTGTGTGAGCTCTGCAAGGGGCTTGTGAGGGCATTCTGCCTCACCAGCGTGAGGAACCAAACACGAACTGAAACTGGCCTTGAACCCTGGGCTGGAACAAGCCCAAAACAGCATATCTGAACCAGACCTTTGCACCCAGCAAAGCCCAAAGCGGAGCCAGAGCTGGGCATTCCAACAAGCCCAGACTCTGGGCTGCAAGCAAAAACCACCTCCACTTCTGCTGCCCCCAAACCCAAATCAGGAACGTTTCTCAGCTCAGTCTGGCTCCCTCCACACAAGACAAGAGGCTCCTGAGACCCAAGAAAACTGCTGAGATTTCCCAGACAAACAAATCCCTGGTATGGCATCTGTCTGGAAACATGCCCCTTTCTGAGCCTGTGAAAGCAGCAGCTGTTCCCCACCTTCTTCCTCTCCTGCTCCTGATACTTCAGGGCCTCCAGCACAGTCCGAGCCTTTTCAAACGGAGGGATCTTCAACCTGAGAGAGTCCATCTATTATACACAAGCCTGAACTCTCAGTCCTGGCACTTGCCTGTGTCCTCCAGGCAAAGGACACTCAGCTGCCTTAGCCAAGGAGATGTCAAGCTCTTGGGATCAAACCTCCACATCAAGTAAGCAGATTCTCAGCCCACCTTACCTGTACAGGATCTCAGCGCGGAGGTAATTCCCAATTCCGTTGAAAAACTTCTGGTTTAAGAGGGCCTCGCAGATAGGCTTGTCAAAAGCCTTGTCATCTACGTTCTTCAGCACATTCTCCCTGCACAGGGAATCAGAGATGTAAGAAGAAAAAAAACCAAACCAAACTGTAGCTGAAACAAAGCAGGGGGCCCTTCTCTCGGGCCGGCCCGGGGGGTGCTGGACGCTGACCTGAAGGCCTGGTACTCGGTGAGGACGCAGGGCCCGCGGTCCGGCTGCCAGGCATCGCCCAACCGCCACGATCCGAAGCGCCGGGGGTCGACGAAGCAGAGGGCGCGCGGGGGGCTCTCGCCGGTGAGGAAGCGGAGGTGGGCATGGCGGGGCAGCTGGGCGGCGGGGCACAGCCGGAACGAGCCTGACATGCCGAAGCGAAAGACGATGTGCTGGGGCTCGCCGGGGTCCAGCGGGGCCAGCGTTAGCCGCAGCTCCTTGCCGCGGGAAGTGGCCGTGATGCCGTAGGCCGCGCTGGAAAAGGGCACCTCCGGGCCCCTGCCCACCGCCGAGCGCTCCACGCTTCCCGAGAACACCACCCCGCCGCACGCCTCGTTGATGTACCGCCCGGCCAGGTGCAGCTCCGGGCACTCGGGCATCCCTCCGACCGCAACGAGACCGAGACCGAGACCGGGACCGGGACCGGCTCCAGCAGCGCACAGCCCGCCCCGCTGCCTGGGGACACGCCCCGGCCCCGGCCCTTCCCATTGGCTGCGCAGCCAGCGCCCTGCGCGCCGGGAGTTGTAGGCGCGGCGCGTTTCCGTAGCGACGGCCCCACCGTGTCTTGCAAACCCCGGCTGTGGGGAGAAGAAACAGGCAGGACGCGGCTCGGCTCGGCAAACGCTACCTTTATTAGAGCTTCCCCCGCCGGACAGCTTCACGACGGGCAGGAGGGCAGGGAGAGCAGTCCCCAGCTTTCCCCCTCCCCACCCAGGACTGCGATCCATGGCCAGTGTCCCCCACAATCTCTCCTGCTCCTCAGAGAAGGGTGTTCATCAGGGCCTGGGCCTGCCTCAGCTCTGAGGAGAGAGGAAGGAGTTGGGGGGGGAAGCTGATACAGCATCACCCTGGAGCCAGGGATCCTTCCTCTGGTCTCACCTGCCAGCAGCACCCGGAACTTGTCAGCCGAGAGGGCCATGGGGATGGCCTCTGTCTGTCCACGCTCCCCATCCCGCACATTGAAAGTCAGGTGCACGAGGGGCTCGTTAACCTCCCGCAGTTCGCTGGAGCTGAGGGTGTAATCCACACGCCAGCGCACCGAGCCCAGCCGGCTCACTAGGAGGGATGGGCGGGCAGCATCAGCACCCTGGCACGCTCAGGCGGACTGAAAGACCCTGACCCCAAACCTCACCAGGCCACTGCACTCACGTCTCAGGCTGCAAGCCCGGAGCCTGTCCTGGAGGGAGCTCTGCTTCTCCTCGTAGGACCGGCACAAACTGCTGGCATGTTCTGCACAGGAGGAGAGATGAGATACCCACCTGCTCACACCAGCCCCGCTGCAGCCAAACCCCTGTAAAGCCCCCAGGGAGGGACAGCACAGAGGGGAGGCAATGGAGGACAGCATGGCTGGCATCTCACACTGGAACTGGGCATAAAGGTGGCAGTGCCAGGAGCTGCCTGCTCAGCCCTGACATACCCCACCAGGTCTGGCCCATAGTGCCACCCCAAGGGTCCCCCCCACCTTTGGGCAGCCCCAGCTGCTGCAGCTCGCTTGACAGGGACTCGCTGTCCACGTTGTGCTTGGCGGCACTGGAAAGGATGAAGCTGAGGACCGCAATGGTTGCCTTCACATCCCCCGATTCTGCAGGCAGGACAGAGGATCAGATCTGCCACATCCCCTACCAGACAGCTGCCCATCCCTGGAGCGCAGCTCCCTGGAGGAACCCTGGCTGGGGCTGGGGCAGTGATGTTCACCTAGCTTGGCATCTGAAGTCAGCTTCAGGATCTTCTCATACTGTGGGAGAGCAGAGCATGGGGCTGTCAGGGTGAACGCCAGATACCCAACAGCCATGTGACACGTTCGCTACCAGCATTAAGGCTAATAAGCCTTACCTGGGTATTAATACTAACAATGCTTAATATCCGAGTTAAGCAATTAGTGTTATAATGCTTCGCCCCATAGCAGTGACTCCTCGGAGTGTCCCACTCACCTCGATGGCCTCCCCCAGCAGATCTCTCAGCACCTGAGCACAGATCAGTTTCAGCTTCACCGAGGACTGCGGGGGGAGAGAGAAGGTGAGCACCGTGCCCGGGGCAGTCGGGCGGAAACGGGAGCGAGGGGGCGCAGGCACTTAACGATTTTGGCCAGGGTGCTGATCTCGGCCAGGACCCAGTCGGGGCAGTCCAGGTCCCCGCAGAAGCGGAACCGCTGCGGGGGGAAGGCACGGTCAGAGCCCGCCGCGGACCCACCGTGAACCCCTCTCCCACCGCCGCCCCGCGCCCCACCATGTTGCCGCTGCTTCCCGGTCCTCGGTGCTGCCGCAGACCGGCCTCCGCCTCCCAGGGCGAGCGGGAGGTGCCGAAGCCGAGCGGAAGGAAGGAAGTGGGCGGCAGCGGGAAGGGGCCGGGCCACGGCCGGGAGTGGGAAGGGCTGGGGCAAGGGGCGGGCCTGGAAGAGGTTGGCGGTGGCGGGCACGGAGCTGGCGGCCGGTGGGGCGGTGAGGAGCAGAGAGCGGCCGCCCCGAGGCCGGGTGACGGGACTGGGAGCCGCGGGACGAGGTGGGAGGGGCGGGGTCTCACCGGGCCCAGCCCCGCGGGGAGCTGCGCTTCAGGCCCCGACCGGGTCCCACCTCCCGGGCGCGGCTGCGGGAAGCGGGCTGGGCTCGGCCGGGGAGCCTCGGCGCTGAGCTGCTGTCTGGGGCCGGGCCCTGCCCGTCCCTGCCCGGGCCTGGCCTCTGCCCGGCGGGGCTGACCCTGCAGGGCACGGACAGCCCCTGCACCCGCGCCCCTGCACAGCGCCCGCCCGGGCCCGGTCTCCCCAGACCGCCGCCTCGCTGCAGACCCAGACCCCGGACCCGGCGCGGATCTCGGGCTCCTTCGCGCCAAGAGCGGCTCCGGCCCCTCAGAGGCGGAGTCCCGCGGCCGGCCCGCGCTCACCGGCTCTCCTCGTCCAGCAGGACGGTAGTACCGGCAGCACCGGCTGCTCCCCACGGACGCCGCCGCCCTCGCGCGGGGTCCCTTTCCTGCCGGCTGCTCCCCGCCGGGATCGGGCAGCGGCGGTCGTGGAGGTTCGTACGGTGCCGAGCGGGAGCCGGGGCCCGTCACCGGCCGCTGCCTGTGGTCGGGGTGTCCCGAGCGGGGCCAGAGCCTCGGAGGCTGTCGGCTGGGGATTTGGGGTGTCCCCTGGGCTCCAGGGCCGCGATGCCGGGGACCGGCTAAGGCTGCCTGAGGGCCGTGGCAGGACAGGACCTGGTTTTGAAGTAGTGGTAAACAGTGAAAGGTAAAACTGAAACGTTATTTTATTGCATTCTTTTGTTGTACTGTTCTGTATGCCATGGTTAGATACGGTCATAACCCGAATGTAATAAAGTGCAACAAAGCTTTCCCTGAGGGTGTTTTCCCTGGTGGGTGCTGCCCCTCCCCAGTTCTAAACACTCCCTGCCTGGGGCCCTGGGTGGTTTTGCTGCCCCTCCTCCCCTCACACTGGGTCCACTGGTAGGTTCCCAGCCCCCCATTTGGGGACTAAGTGCTGTGTTTCTTGACCTGCGAAGGAGCCTGGCCTAGTGCTGGGCATCAGCAACTCCAAAGCAGACTCAGTGCTGTGTTTTCAGTGCTGGGACTGGAGCCGGGGCTGTGCTTCTGGGCCTGAGAACAAGCTGGGGGGGGGAGAAGGCTGGGGGCTCAGCCCCAGTCCAAGTGCTGCCTTTTGGGATGGGGAACCAGAGAACCAGAGGCCAAGTGGCTGTTCCCAGCCCCCAAATGCCACTTGAGAGCTAGAGGATTGATTGTGGGTCTGGGAGGGTGGGATAGGGCTGGGGGACCCTCACTAGAGGTGGGGGTCCAGTCACGTTTGCCTGCAAAGCTTGGGATGCCGCCTGCACCAGGCTGAACTCAGTGCTTGAGATGGTCTCTGGGTGAACAGGAGCTGCAGGGACCCAGCCTTTGGTCAGAGTTCAGACACTAACTGAGGGGGTATGGGGCAGTTAGGACAGGTCCTGTTGATACTGGAGGGAGGACGGGGAGTGATTTATGACTTTGTCAAACATCATCAGCTCTGGGAACAAGCAGCAGCAGCTGAGAATCAGAGCTTAATGCATATGAGAATTTAGGAGCTGAGTCAGGGCTGTGCAGAGCTGGCGCATTCATCAGCAGATGAAGGAACAATAGGCACATCCCTCAGCCAGAGCGGGACAAAGCAGGAATGTCTGGTGTCTTGGCTGGCACAGGGCTGGAGGGTCCATCAGCAAGAGGGAACAAGATGAGCATCCAGTGTCTCAGTTGCCCCAGAATGACACAGGGCTGGAGTGTCTATCAGCCAGAGCTGGACACAAGCCCCAGGAGCTGGAAGAAGCAGGAGCATCTCTTACATGTCACATGATGCAGCTGGAACGAGGTGGGGTATCAATGGGCTGGAGCCACAACAAGGCAGAGGATCCATCAGCACATGCCAAAGGCCAGGAACCTGCAACCCAACGCCCTCAGCAGAGCCAGCGCTGCCTGGGGCTCAGGGCGATGTGACCCCAGACCTGATCTAATACAGCTCTGCCCAGCCGGGAACAACCCGGCTCGGGGTGGCAGCTCCCCGCGGCTCGGTCAAGAGACACCCGCGGAGTCCAGAGCCGCCCGCGGCCCCCAGCGCCCCTCACCCGGGCTCGGAGCGGCCACTCCCGGCTCTTCGCCGCTGCCGGGCTCCTGCAGCCTGGGCAACGGGTGCCCGTCCCCCCTGAGCCCGCTCTTTTCACTGGCTGGGCCCCTTCCGGCCCCGGTTCCCGCCCCGCGGCTCCCCGGGACCCCCGGCCGCGGGGCCCGGGCTGCCTGCCCGTGGGAGGGCGGGGAACCGGGCGGTAGCACCAGGAGCGGTGTGGGGAGCAGCGGCCTGGTGTGGGACGGGGGTGCGGAGCCGAGCGGGCAAGGGAGCGGAGTGAAGCGAGGCCGGGGGAACGGGAGCGGCGACCAGAGAGCAGCCGGCACCCGCCCCAGAAGGGGGAAGGGGCGGTGGGGTAGGGAAGGGCGGGGCGAAGGGAGAGGAGGGTGGCAGGGGGAGATGACGGGCGGGGCTGGGCAAAGGGGCGGGGCGGGGGCTGCTGGGGACAAGGGCTGGCTGTGGGGGCCGGGAGAACTTGGGGGGGTCAGGAGAAGCGGGAGGACGAGGGTTGGGGAGGGGGGACAGGACTTGTCAGGGGGTCCAGCAGCTGGCAGGGCCCAAGGTGTCACCCAGAGCACCAAGGATGTCAACAAGAGGGGGGCTGGGTCCCTCAGCCCCTGCCCAGGCTGGGCAGGCAACAAGATGTGACATCCGTCCGCCGACCCTCCGGGACTCCACGAGCTTCCAGCCCGGCTGGGGCGTCCCTCAGCGGGCCGGGACAGGCGGGAGATACAGGAACGGGTGTGTGAGCTGGGGCTGACCGAGGGGCCTGTCCCCGGGGGTGTGGGGTCAGCCCCGCAGGGCAAAGGCCAGGCCCGGGCAGGGACCGGATCCAGCGACAAGCTCAGCCCAGCTGCCTAGGCTCCCTAGCCAGTCTCGACCCGCATCCCGCAGCTGCCCCCGGCAAGGCTAGAGCCACAACAAGGCAGAGGATCCATCAGCACATGCCAAAGGCCAGGAACCTGCAACCCAACGCCCTCAGCAGAGCCAGCGCTGCCTGGGGCTCAGGGTGATGTGACACAGGGTGTCTCGGGGAGCGCATCCTCCTCCCCACCTCCCTTTGCTCCTCACCATCCAGGATCAAAAGACAAGGTGACAAAGCCAACAGCTTTCCCTTACATCACCCCATCCCATTTCAGCCCAAGGACATCCTGGGACAGCCCTCGCTGGGCCGATGCCCATCAGTGAAACACCAAACCCTCAAAAGCAACGCGGTTTAATGATTTCTGGTTTGAAAGCTTGTGAAAAACACAATAATATTAACAAAAATCATAACCCAAGACTTCCACTGATCTCAGGGTGCCCCTCCCTAGTTTTTAGAAATGACCAGCCAAAGCAAGGCCCCCCCTGTTAAGGTGATGGGATTTCCAGCACCTTCAGTCTCAAAAGGAGCCAGAGCACCCTGGCGCGGCAGCTGCCTCGAGAAGAGCGGTCGAGCATCCCTGCATCTCCAAATCCAGGCTGCTTCCCCTCTGGGGAGGCGGCATCACCAGAGACAGACACCTCCCCACCCCGCACCCCCAAAAAGTGCTGAAGGAGTTACAGACTACAGAGCTCTATTGCTAATATGCGATTTACATCATTTATACTGTACCCATGGGCTCCCGCCTTTATTCCAGCTAAAACTCAGCGTCGCTTTCCCTTTGGGAATGGGGAAAAACCACAAAGGTTAAAGAAAAGTTAAGTATAAAAAAATATCTGAGAGTCATTCTCGCTTCCCCCCCTTCTAACGTGAAGAAATGGGGAGTTTGGGGGGGGGGGTGTCTTGAGGAGCTGCTTCTGGACTCTGGGGTCTCTGGTGCAACAGAGGAGTCAGCTCAGGCACTTTCTGGGGACGGGGACAGAGGCTGGGGCAGGTGACGTCCCTCTGGCCCTGCTCCCGTCAGGATCTGCAAGAAGACACCAAAAAAAATATCCCGGATTTGGGGAATGTGCTTAGGAAGACATTAAAAAATGTTATTTCAAAAGCAGAGGAGGGGTTCTTTCGAAACTCGGCTTCGTTCTTCCCTGGAATAACACAGAAATTCAAGATAAACACCCCAAAATGGAGCAAGACACCAACCCCTGCCTCCAGCACTGGCCAAATCCCACTTGGTTTTCATGCTCACAGAAAACTAGGATGAAAGGGAGAAAATAAGGAATTAAGCTGCTCGGATCTGACTCTCATCTCTGTGGGGTTTGTTTATGGCTGAGGGAAAAACAGAGAACGATAGAGGGACAGAGAAGGACAGAGGGACTTCTTACTGGGAAATCTTGCAGTTTGTTGTGGCGACATAGCGTCCGGTGTAATGGATATTGCACCTCACCACGTTGTTGGTGAAGTCCGACTCCAGGACGATGTATTTGGGGTTCACTTGAACCTAAAAAGTAGGCAAAGGGAATGAAAAACACAACCAAAATTTTGTAAGAGGTAGGCCAAGCAGTACCTAAACCCATGTTGAAGGGATGACACCGGACAAGGAACATGGTCCCGAACCCCATGGTTGTGAAGTTCGCGAGCCATCCCCAAATTGTTAACATTTGCCTCTAAATAGGCCCCCCTCAAGTGACCCTGGCCACCTTTAAGACATAATTCCCCGGCTGCACGTCTGTGATATCTATCCACTGGCAGTCGATGTCGGCGTTGTAGGTGTCGTAGCATCCGGGGCTCAAGCCCTGCAAGAAGAAAAAAGGGGTTCAGGGTGAGCTGGGGGTGTGTGGGGGGTGAACCCCCAGATGCCCTTCGAGCGTCCCCCTCCCAAAGGCACCTGGGTGTGGGCTGTGCAGGCATAACGCTTCAGGTTGCCAAAATCACAGGTGGTGTCCTCCAGGCAGAAGCTGGCCTTGTGGCCCTCGGCCACTTTCCTCCCCGTGGTGGCATCCAGCAGGTCGTAGTGGCTGAACTCATCCATGCTGTGGTAGTGCCTGAGGAGGGGGGTACAGTCAGGGTGACATCCCAAATGTTGCCGTCCTCTGCTCAGATGTGATTTGGGAGGGGGGGCTCCCCATCAAGCCTGGGTCCACACCAGCTTGCCAGCTCCCTCCCTGGGGACATTAATTGCAGGACCTGGGTGGCTTTAGGGACAAAGAGGCAAAGGAAGGTGACAAAACCCTGAAGATCTCAAAGCAAAGTCACAAAAAAGGGGGAAATGCCATTAAAAACCTTCAAAATGCCTTTTTAAAAGGCTTTAAACTTCTCTGACAAGAAAAGCTGATGGAGGGGACATGGGGACACTCACTGGTGGCAGCTGTGCCACTCCCAGCTGTGCCGGGGTCGGCTGGGCAGAAAGTCGGCCGTGCCTTGGTTCTTCACCCGCTGGGGAAACCGTAGGAGCACCCGCACATCATAGTCGGTGGCTTCAGCGGTGTAGGCGGTGCTGGGGACACCGGAGAAGGTCAATGTCACTGTTCTCTCAGCCCCAGCCCCAGGGAACAGGAACCCCCAGGCTCAACCTCAGCCCTGGCACCCCTGGGGAGGAAAAGCCCAACAGGGTGCCTCTGCAGGGATTCCCTAGCCCTCCCTTTCCCCTTTCCTTTGCCTTTTCCTTCTCCATCCTTCTCATCCCACTTCCCTCTTTGCTTTCCTTCTCTCCTCCATCTTTTTCCTTCATCCTTCTCTTTATTCCCCATCCCCCTTCCCTTCCCTTCCCTTCCCTTCCCTTCCCTTCCCTTCCCTTCCCTTCCCTTCCCTTCCCTTCCCTTCCCT